>JAQQSO010001264.1:0-16356 GCA_028658305.1 Pachyuromys duprasi
AGCAGCTACGAATATAGTTGAGCAAATGTCCTTGTTGTGTACTTGAGCATCTTTTGGGTATATGCCTAAGAGTGGTATAGCTGGGTCTTGAGGAATCACTATTCCTAATTGTCTAAGAAAGCGCCAAATTGATTTCCAGAGTGGTTGTACAAGTTGGCACCAAACTCTTTTTTCTTTTGATATTCATTCTTTGTTCTCTAGATTTAGTGTTTTGATAATTATGTGGCAGGAGGAATTTCTTTACTGTTCCACTCTAATTGGTGATCTGTATACTTCTTGTATGTATACAGATTTTTTTTCTTTGGGTTGGGAAAATTTCTAAGACTTTGCTAAAATTATTTTCTTGTCCTTAGAACTGAAACTCTTCTCCTTCTTCTATTCCTATTATTTGTAGGTTAGGTCTTTTCATAGTATCCCAGATTTCCTGGATGTTTTGTGTCAAGAATTTTTTAGATTTAGTATTTTCTCCGACTAATGTATCAGTTTTTTCTTTTTTATCGTCTAACCCAGAGATTCTCTTTCGAATATCTTCTATTCTGTTGGTACTGCTTGCATCTACTTCCATTTTCAGGTCTTGAACAGTTGTTTTTTTCTTCTAGAATTTTTTTATTATTAATTTATTTAATTTTATATCAATCACAAGTTAGGTACTTTGCATCCCAGGCGTAGAATAGTTTTATTCATTTTTTAAATATTTATTTTTTATTTGTTTGTTTATAACAATTTATTTACTTTGTATCCTGGCTATAGCCCACTCCATCTACTCCCAGTCCCAGCAACCCTCCCTCTTTTCCCCTTTTGCCCCTTCCCTACTCAACAGATAGGGGAGTACCTCGATGCTGCTGCCTGTATCATCTTCCTCTGTAGACTGACAATGTTGCACCCCACGGGGTGGTAATCAAAGAGCCAGCCACTGAGTTCATGTCAGAGATAGCCCTTGCCCACCCCCTTACTAGGGATCTCACTTGGAAACTGAACAGGGGTCTATATGTCATTGGTTGGAGTATGGGTCTCTGCAGGGAGCCCTGAGCCCAGGGTTTTTGGCTCTCTTGGTTTCCTTGTAGAGCTGCTGTCCCCTCCAAGTCTTTGTATCTCCCTCTTCTTTCATAAAGTTTCCTGCACTCTGTTCAAAGTTTTGCTATGTATTTCAGTATTTTGTTCGATACCCTGATGGGTAGAGTCTTTCAGAGCCCCCTGTGGAAGTTTCCTGTCCTGTTCCTTGTCTACTGCTTCCAAAGTCTGTCTTGTTTGTCCTTCTGTGTGAGGTTTCACCCTCTTCCATAGGGTCCTCTTTGTTGTTTAGCATCTTTAGGACTATTGAGTTTAGTATGTTTATCCTATATTATGTGGCTAATATCCACTTATTAGTGAAAATATACCATATGTGTCATATGTGTCTTTCTGCTTCTGGGTTATCTCACACAGGATTATCTTTTCTAGTTCTCACCATTTGCTACAGATTTCATGACTTCCTTGTTTTTAATTGCTGACTAGTATTCAATTGTGTAAATGTACCACACTTTCTGTATCCATTCCTCCACTGAGGGACATCTACATTGTTTCCACATTCTGGCTATTACAAATACAGCTGCTATGAACATAGTTGAGCAATTTTTGTTTTTGAATAATGAGATATCTTTCTGGTTTATGCTCAGGTGTGGTATAGCTGTATCTTGAGGTAGCACTCTTCTTGATTTTCTGAGAAAGTGACAAATTGATTTCCAAAGTGGTTGTACAAGGTTACATTCCCACCGTCAATGGAGGAGGGTGTCCTGTTCTCCACAAAATGTCCAACATCTGTGATCCCTTGAGTTTCACAGCAGAGGAATGTAAAATGGCAGAGAAACACATAAAGAAATGCTCAAAGACTGTAGTCATTGGAGAAATGCAAATCAAAATGACCCTGAGATTCCATTTCACACCCAACAGGATGGCTAAGTTTTATTCATTTTCTTCAGTGCTTCAATTGTGTTTTCCTGTATTTCTTTAAGGTATTTATTCATTTAGTTTTTAAAGGCCTCTCTCATCTGCATAGATTTAAGGTCATCTAATTGATTCTCACTATGTTAAGATATCCTGGGGTTGCAGTAGTATGATAGTTGTGTTCTGAGGTTTCCATATCACTCAGGCTCATGTTATTTGTGTTTTGATGCTGGCTTTTAGCTATCTTGTTGTCTCTGATATTTGCAGGCCTCAGGTATTATAGAGTGAGTTGTGAGTCAGAAAATGGCCTGTTAGGGAGAAGGTGGAATTTATCTCTGTTTGCAGTGTTTTAGGGGTGTTGGAGGTGCCAGACTTAACTGGTGGTTCCTTATGGCTCCAGGCCTCTGATACAGATATGGCTGTGATCATAGAGATAGAGCAGGCAGGGGGTAGGCTGTCACTCACTGCTGCTGTGCTTTCCCTGGGGCCTCCTGTAGGTGGTGGTTTGGAGCATAGAGGTCTCATCTGTTTGCTCCACTTGGCCTGAGATGGGGGCTGCACTCTGGTGGTCCCTGGGTGCCTCCAGCCTCAAAGAATGCATAGGTGTGCGGTCCTGTAGGTGGAAGCATGCAGGGGGCAGACCTATCAGAATTACACCTGACTTCTCACCAGCAACTCTAAAAGCAAGAAGGGTTTGGGAAGATAATTTATAGACACCAAGAGACCACAGATGTCAGCCCTCATGTCAGGGTGTAACTCTAGCTGATACTCCTAACAGGGGGAGACATGAAGATTCAACTGACTAGCCTGGTGGGACTAGTGGAAGGAGGAGAACAAAAAATAACCCACCAACAAAACTTTTGATCCAAAAATTACCCTGCCTGCAAGAAGTGCAGGGAAAAGAGGGAAGAAAGATTGATGGAGAGTCCAACCAATAATTGGCCCAACCTGAGGTCCACTCCAAGGTAGAGAGCTTTTCCTTGGCACTATTAATGACACCCAGCTATGCTTGCAGACAGGATCCTAACATGGATGTCCTCCAGGCTACAAAAAGCAGCATATTGAGACATATGATGGGACTTGAAGCCAAGTAAGGGGTGAAGCAGCAGGGGTCCTGTGGAAGTGCTTGGGAAAAGATGGAAGAAACTGGAGGTGACAGGAACCTCACAAGAGAACAACAGAGACAACTAACCTAGTCCCATGAGTACTTTCAGAGACTGAGACTTCAACTAAAGAGCATGCATGGTCTGAACCTAGGCTTCCTGTACATATGTGGCTGATGGTGGGTGGGTCTTCATATGGGCTTCTAGTGAGTAGATGTGGGTGTTATTTCTAACATGGACTCTATTTCCTCCTTTTGTATCACTTCCCCCTGGCAGGGCTGCCTTGTCTGGCCTCAGTGAATGAATATATGCTCAGTCTTTATGTGACTTAATGTGCTGGGGAGGGTTTATATAGGGAGACAGTGGCTTCCCTGTTCCAGGAAAAAGGGGAGAAGGGAAGAGGGACAGACAGGGAAGGGAATGAGCTGGTAGGAGGGTGGAGCACCCTTGGGATGTAAAGTAAATCAACTGAAAAAAATAAAGGAAGAAAACCAAAACAAATCAAAATCTATTTTCAATAAAAAATAAAATGTAATAAAGTAAGAAGAGAATAAGAATGAAGCAAATGTAAAGTAAACTTTTTATGGACTAAGTAAATGCATGTGTATATGGCTAAGCATGAAGTCACCGTTACTCAAGAGAATATTTTTTTATTTTTTAATTTTTATTAATTACACTTTTTCACTTTGCATCCATCCATAAACTCCTCCTCCTTCCCCTCCCAATCTCACCTTCCCTCCCCCTTCTCCACACATGCCCCTCCGCAAGTCCACTGATAGGAGAGGTCTTCCTTTCCTTCCTTCTATTCATAGTCTATCAGCTCTGAATAGATGAAGTTGCATTATCTTCCTCTGTGGCCTGGCAAGGCTGGTCCTCCATTAGGGTGAAGTGATCAAAGAGCAGGCCAATCAGTTCATGTTAGAGGCAGTCCCTGTTCCCATTCCTATGGAACCCACTTGGACACTAAACTGCCATGGGCTACATGTGTGCAGGGGTTCTAGTTTTTCTTCATGCATGGCACTTGGTTGGAGTATAAGTCTCAGGATAGACACCTGTGCTCAGATTTTTTGTTTCTGTTGCTCTCCTTCTGGAGATCCTCTCCTCTCCCTGTATTAGTATTTCCCACATCTTTCGTAAAATTCAATGCACTCTGCCCAACAGTTGACCATAAGTCTCAACATCTGCTTTGATATTCTGCAGGCAGAGTCTTTTGGAGGCCCTCTATGACAGGCTCCTAACTTGTATCCTGTTTTCTTCTTCTTTGGATGTCTATCTGCTTTGCCTTTCTGGCTGGGGATTGAGCATTTTAGCCAGAGTCCTCCCTCTTTATTAGTTTATGTAGGTGTACAGATTTTAGTAGGTTTATCCTATCTTATAGGTCTATATGAGTGAATATATTCCATGTGTGTCTTTCTCCTTCTGGGATAGCTCACTCAGGATGATCCTTTCCAGTTCCCACCCATTTACCTGCAAATTTCATGATATCCTTGTTTTTATTGCTGAATAATATTCCATTGTGTAGAAGTACCACAATTTCTGTATTCATTCCTCAGTGGAGGGGCATCTGGGTTGTTTCCAGCTTTTGGCTATTACAAATACAGCTGCTACAAACATGGTTGAGCAAATGTCCTTATTGTGTCCTTGAGCCTCTTTTGGATATATGCCTAGGAGTGGTATAGCTGGATCTTGAGGAAGGGCTATTTCTAGTTGTCTGAGGAAGCACCAGATTGATTTCCAGAGTGGTTGTACAAGTTTACATTCCCACCAGCAGTGGAGGAGTGTTCCTTTTTCTCCACAACCTCTCCAGCATGTGTTGTCACTTGAGTTTTTTATCTTGGCCATTGTGATGGGTGTAAGGTAAAATCTCAGGGTCGTTTTGATTTGCATTTGCCTGATGGCTAATGACATTGAGCATTTCTCTACCATTCGATATTCCTCTATTGAGAGTTCTCTGTTTTGCTCTGCTCCCCATGTTTTAATTGGATTACTTGATTTGTTGCTTTTCAACTTCTGTAGTTATATACTGGATATTAACCCTCTGTCAGATAAAGGGTTGGTGAAGATTCTTTCCCAATCTGTAGGAAGTCATTTTGTTTTCATTACAGTGTCCTTCGCTTGACAGAAGCTTTTCAGTTTCATGAGATCCCATTTATTGATTGTTGCTCTTAGAGCCTGTTGGTGTTCAGTTCAGGAAGTTGTCTCCTGTACCAATGAGTTCAAGGCTCTTCCCCACTTTTTCTTCTCACTGATTTAATGTGTTTGGTTTTATGTTGAGGTCTTTGATCCACTTGGACTTTAGTTTTGTGAAGGGTGATAAATATGGATCTATTTTCAATTTTCTACATGTAGACATCCAGTTAGACCAGCATCATTTGTTGAAGATGCTGCCTTTTTTTCCGTTGTATGGTTTTGGCATCTTTGTCAAAAATCAGGTGTGCATAAGTGTGTGGGTTTATTTCTGGGTCTTCTATTCGGTTTCATTGATCCACCATTCTGTTTCTATGCCAGTACAATGCAGTTTTTATTACTGTTGCTCTATAGTACAGCTTGAGATCAGGATGGAGATACCTCCAGATCTTTTTTTTAAATTAATTTATTTATTTTTGTATCAATCACAGGTTAGGTACTTTGCATTCCAAGCGTAGCCCCCTCCCTCATTTCCTCCCACCCTTCCCATATCTCCCTCATCTCCTCCCTGCCCCCTCCAAGTCCACCAGCGGGGGAGGACCTCTTCCCCTTCCATCTAACCCCAGCTCATCCTGTCACCTCAGGGCTGGCTACAATGTCATCCCCTGGGATCTAGCCAGTCTGTCACTCCTCGGCATGTATGGGGGAGGGTCAAAGAATCAGCCATCAAGTTCATGACTGAAACAGTCCCTGTTTCCCTCACTAGCATCTTCAGTCTGACACCGAATTATCATGGGCCCCATCTGAGCAGGGGTTCCAGGCCACATCCACACGTGGTCCTTGGTTGTAGAAACTGTCTCATACAAGATCCCTGTGCCCTGCTCAAATTGGTCTTTGTGGAGCTCTTGTTCTCCACAAGTCTCACCAACCTCCCCCATTTCTATCATCACTTCTAGCCCTCTGCCAAAGGCTTGATCACAGGTCTTAATATCTGCTCTGATACATTGCTACGTTGATCCCCCCAGAGGTCCTCCTTGGCATGCTCCTGTCCTGTTGCTTGTTTTCTCCTCCACTCAATGTCCATCCCATTTGTTCATCCAAATGAGCATTGATCATACCCACCTGGGTCCTCCTTACTGTCCTTACTGTATATCCTCCCTAGGTGTGTAGATTTCAGCATGACCTTCCTATCCTATAGGTCTATATAAGTGAGTATATACCATATGTTTCTTTCTGCTTTTGGGATATCTCACTTAGGATGACCGTTTCCAGGTCCCACCATTTGCCTACAAATTTCATGATTTCCTCATTTTTAATTGCTGAGTAGTGTGACTCTAGCTCAGACTCCTAACAGGGGGAGACATGAAGATTCAAGGGACTACCTCCTAGCCAGGTGGGACTAGTGGAAGGAGGAGAACAAAAAATAACCCACCAAAAAAATTTTGATCCAGAAATTACCCTGCCTGCAAGAAGTGCAGGGAAAAGAGAGAAGAAAGATTGAGGGAATGTCCAACCAATAATTGGCCCAACCTGAGACCCATCCCATCATAGAGAGCTGATCCCTGACACTATTAATGATACTCTGTTATACTTGCAGATAGGATCCTAACATGGCTGTCCTCCAGGCTCCAAAAAGCAGCATAATGAGACATATGATGGGACTTGAAGCCAAGTAAGGGGTGAAGCAGCAGGTGTCCTGTGGAAGTGTTGGGGAAAAGATGGAAGAAACTGGAGGGGACAGGAACCTCACAAGAGAACAACAGAGACAACTAACCTAGTCCCATGAGTACTTTCAGAGACTGAAACTTCAACTAAAGAGCATGCATGGTCTGGACCTAGGCCTCCTGTACATATGTGGCTGATGGAGGCTTGGTCTTCATATGGGCTTCTAGTGAGTAGTTGTGGGTGTTATTTCTATCATGGACTCTATTTCCTCCTTTTGTATCTCTTACCCCTGGCAGGGCTGCCTTGTCTGGCCTCAGTGAATGAATATATGCTCAGTCCTTATGTGACTTAATGTGCTGGGGAGGGTTTATATAGGGAGACAGTGGCTTCCCTGTTCCAGGAAAAAGGGGAGAAGGGAAGAGGGACAGTCAGGGAAGGGAATGAGCTGGGAGGAGGGAGGAGCACCCTTGGGATGTAAAGTAAATATACTGAAAAAAATAAGAAAAAATCAAATCTATTTTCAATAAAAAATAAAATGTAATAAAGTAAGAAGAGAATAAGAATGAAGCAACTGTAAAGTAAACTTTTTATGGACTAACTAAATGTATGGTGAGCCTGGTCATAGCTGCTTTGGCAGCTGTTTGTAATGCTAGTCTCAGCACAGGAAGACAGGTTTTTTCCAGGCCTTCCCTTGGAGACAGGGAAGGATTTGCAAGTCCATTCGCCTTTTGTTTAGTGACAGCAGGTGGGAGAGCTTGTTTGAAATCTCAACTCTGCCTCACTTCCTTGTAAAAATTAAACCCTTGTGTAAACTGTTTGTATAAATAAAGAAGGCTGTCTGCTCTTGTGGCTTTTCAGATGCAGAGCATATTGACGCTCTAGGGCTCATCGGAGCCATGAGCAAGCGGCCAGAAGCCTCTGGGAACATAATTATGTGTAGTGTGCATTATTAATTTCAATCCTCACTCCCGACTCAGAACCCCGTTCTGCTCTGCTGGCGGGCTCTGGCATAAATGCATTTGGATATGGCTAAGCATGAATTCACTGTTACGCAAGAGAAGATTTGTTTTATTTTTTATTTTAATTTTTATTAATTACACTTTATTCACTTTGCATCCATCCATAAACTCCTCCTCCTTCCCCTTCCAATCTCACCTTCCCTCCCCCTTCTCCACACATGCCCCTCAGCAAGTACACTGATAGGAGAGGTCTTCCTCTCCTTCCTTGTAATCCTAGTCTATCAGCTCTCATCAGAAGAGGCTGCATTGTGTTCCTCTGGCCTGGTAAGGCTGCTCCCCCATCAGGATGAGGTGATCAAAGATCAGGCCAAGCAATTCATGTCAGAGGCAGTCCCTGTTCCCATTCCTATAGAACCCACTTGGACACTGAACTGCCATGGGCTACATGTGTGCAAGGTTCTAGGTTTTCTCCATGCATGGTACTTGGTTGGAGTATCAGTCTCAGGAAAGACGCCTGTGCTCAGATTTTTTGGTTTTGTTGCTCTCCTTGTGGAGATCCTGTCCTCTCCCTGTCTTACCATTTCCCACATCTTTCGTAAAATTCCATCCACTATGTTGCTCTATAGTTCAGCTTGAGATCAGGATGGAGATACTTCCAGATCTTTTATTGAGGAGGATTGTTTTAGCAATTCTGGGTTTCTTGTTATTCCATATGAAGTTGAGAATTTTTCTTTCAAGTTCTGTAAAGAATTGTGTTGGTAATTTGATGGGAATTGCATTGAATTTCTTAGATTGCTTTTGGTAAGATGGCCATTTTTGCTATGTTCATCCTGCCAAGCGATGAGCATTTGAGATCTTTCCATCTTCTGATATCTTCTTCTAATTCTTTTTTCAGAGACTTGAAATTTTTTTCATATAAGTTTTTGACTTCCTTAGTTAGGGTAGCACCAAGGTACTTTATGTCTTCTGTGGCAATTGTGAAGGGTATTGTTTCCCTAATTTCTTTCTCAGCCCTTTTGTCTTTTGTATACAGGAGTGTTACTGATTTTTAATTTTTAGTTAATTCTCTATCTGACCACTTTGCTGAGCTGTAGGAGTTCCCTGATAGAATATTTTGGGTCACTCAGGTATACTATCATATAGTCTGTAAATAGTGATACTTTGACTTTTTACCTTCCCATTTCTATCCCCTTGATCTCCTTCAGTTGTCTTATTGCTCTAGCAAGGATTTCCAGAAGTATGTTGAAGGGATATGGGAGAATGGGCAGCCTTGCCTTTCACTGATTTCAGTGGGATTGCTTTAAGTTTCTCTCCATTGAGTTTGATGTTGGCTATAGGCTTATTGTATATTGCCTTTATTATGTTTAGGTATGTGCCTTGTAGCCCTGATCTCTCCAATACTTTAAACATGAATGGATATTGGATTTTGTAAACTGCTTTTTCAGCCTCTAAGGAGATTATCATGTGTTTTTTTTTCTTTCATTTTGTTAATATGGTGGATCACATTGATGGATTTCTGTATATTGAACCACCCCTGCATACCTGGGATGAAGCCTACTTGGTCAAAATGGATGATTTCTTTGATGTGTTCTTGTAGTCGGTTTGCAAATATTTTGTTGAGTATTCATAAGGGATAATGGCCTGAAATCCTCTTTCTTTTTTGGGTCTTTGTGAGGTTTAGGTACCAAGGTGACTGTGGCTGTATAGAATGAGTTTGGTAGTGTTCCTTCTGTTTCTATTTTGTGGAAGAGTTGGAAGAGAACTGGAGTTAGGTTCTCTTGAAGGTCTGGTAGAATTCTGTGTCCTGGGTTTTTTGTTTTTTTGTTTTTTATTGGATGGGAGACTTTTGATGACTGCTTCTATTTCCTTAGGGGATATAGGACTATTTAATTGATTTACCTTGTCTTGATTCAGCTTTAGAAAGTGGAATCAATCAAGAAAATTGCCCATTTCATTTAGATTTTCAAATTTTGTGGCACATAGACTTTTGAAATAAGTCCTAATTATTGTTTGGATTTACTCAGTGCCTGTTGTTATGTCCCCCTTTTCATTTCTGATTTTGTTGATTTGGATGGTGTCTCTCTGCCTTTAAGTTAAGTTGGCTAAGGGTTTGTCTATCTTGTTGATTTTCTCAAAGAACCAGCTCTTGGTTTCATTGATTTTTTAAATTGTTTTATTTGTTTCTAATTCATTGATTTTAGCCCTGAGTTTGATTATTTTCAGCGGAAGATTTTTTAATATAACTTTTTATTAATTGTTTTTATTTTTATTAATTATAGTTTATTCACTTTGTATCCCCCTTGTACCCCCCTTCCTCCTCCCCTCCCAATCCCACCTTTCCTCTTCCCCACCCATGTCCCTCTCCCAGTCCACTGAAAAGGGAGATCCTCCTTACCTTCCCTCTGACCCCAAGTCTATCATGTTTCATCAGGACTGTCTGTATTGTCTTTTCTGTGGCCTGGTAAGGCTGCTCCTCTATCAGGGGAAGTGATCAAAGAGCAGGCCATTCAGTTCAAGTCAGAGACAGTCCCTGTCCCCATTACTATGGAGGCCACTTGGATACTGAACTGCCATAGGCTACCTCTGTGTATGGGTTCCAGGCCATCTCTATGAGTGGCCCTTGCCTGAAGTGTCAGTTTCAGAAAAGACCCCTGTGCCCAGAATTTTAGGATCTGTGGCTGTCCTTGTAGAGCTCCTGTCCTCTCCAGGTGTTACTATCTCCCCTTCTTTCATAAGATTCCCTGTACTCTGTCCAAAGTTTGGCTATGTGTCTTAACATCTGTCTCAACACCCCACAGGGTAGAGCCTTTCAGAGGCCCTCTGTGGTAGGCTCCTGTCCTGTTTCCTGTTTTCTTCCTCCTCTGATGTCCATCCTCTTTGCTTTTCTGAATGGGGATTGAACATCCTGGCCACAGTCCTCCTTCCTGTTTAGCTCCTTTAGGTGTACAGATTTTAGTGTGTTTATCCTATATTATATGTCTAGTATCCATTTATGAGTGAGTATATACCCTGTGTGTCTTTCTGCTTCTGGGATATCTCACTCAGGATGATCTTTTCCACTTTCCACCACATTTTATTTATTATAGTTTATTCAATTTGTATCCCAGCTGTATCTGCTACCTTTGTCCCTTCCCAATCTCACCTACACTCCCTCACTCATCTCCTCCCATGCACCTTCCCCAGTCCACTGATAGGGAAGGAACCCCAACCCTTCCATCTGACCTTAACTTATCAGGTCTCATCAGGACTGTCTTTCATAGTAAGAAGATTTTTTTAACACATATGTAGCCTGAAGAAAACATAAGCATTCAAACACACTCCACTGTGATTTTTATTATTATTATTTTATCTCTTCCCTTATTTGTGTGTGTCGGGAGCAATACATGTGTTAGTGAATTATCTGTGTGTGCATGTGTTCTGGATGACAGCTGGCAAGAGTTGGCTCAGTCCTTCCACAATATAGGTCCTAGGTATTAAACTCATGTCATGAGTCTTGGTAGCAAGTGCTTTTAGCCACTGGGCCATCTGACAGGCGTAAGATTGGATTGTAACAATCCAAAAATATATACTATGCTCACATATAAACCTTCATACAATGGTCTACAAATTTATCTCTGTTCTAGAGAATACACCTAGGATGTGTAAGACTATAGATTCAATCACCAGCATCATACATAATCTCTCTCTCTCTCTCTGTATCTCCCTCTGTCTCTGTCTCTCTCTCTCTCTCACATACACACACACACACACACAGAGAGAGAGAGAGAGAGAGAGAGAGAGAGAGAGAGAGAGAGAGAGAGAGAGAGAGAGAGAGAGAGAGATGTATAGCACATTCCTAGCTTTTATTGATTGTCTTTATGTGGTTTCATGCTGTCTGTTGTAGTATGAATGAAAATGGCCTCCATGGGCTCATAGGGAATGGCACTATTAGGAAGTGTGGCGTTTTTAAATAGATGTTACCTTATTGGAGCAAATTTGTCATGGAGGGTCAGGGCTTTGAGGTTCCAGAAGCTCAATCCAGGCCCACTGGCTTACTCTGTTTTCCAGCTGCCTACCAATCCAGATGTAGAAGGTTCAGCATATACTCCATACCATGTCTGCCTACAGGCTGCCATGATTCCTGCCATGATGACTGTGGACTAAACCTCTGAACTGTGACCTAACCACAAGCAAATGTTTTTGTTTATAAGCATTTCTGTATGCACAGCATCTCTTCATTCCAATAGAAACCCTAACTAAGACAGAGGTTGGAAGTGGGAACTGGGGTACTATTGTAATACACTGGACCTCATTTTTGTTTGGAAGAATGTGGACTTTGGAACATTGGGTAGAAAAAGTAGCTTTAAATAGGCCATAATAGTAATAACTTGGAAGACAATGGTACGGAGGGTGATTTGAACAGTGGGGGCCTGGCTCAAGAGGTTTCAGAGGAAAATAATATTGGCATGTACCCTAAAGTCTATTTTGTGATATTTTTGTAAAGAAAATGGTTGCTTTCTCCCTTATCCAAAAAATCTTTCTCAGGCTAAACTGAAATTTTATGGATGAACAGCTTTACCAGAGTACATTGCAAGACAACCCAGCAGTGATTATTTGTATCATTATTAGTGGCCATTCTTGTGCATATCTATAATGAAAAGGAGCAAGATGAGCAAGATAAAAATACAAAATATATATTTGGAGGAAAAAACCACACTAGGAAACATAAACAGATTAAAGAAAACCCTGATGCTAAGTGAAATAGAAGGATTGATGACCAGAGAGCAAGACCCCACACAGTGAGGCTTCAAGTTGTGAAGAGCAATTAAAGAAAAGTGAAAAGAGTTACAGAAAGCTGGGGACCAGGCATAATGTTGCATTCCTTTAATCCAAGTGCTTGCAAGGCAAATGCAGATCTCTTAGTTCAAGCCATCCTGCTCTGTAGAGCAAATTTCAAAATAGCCAAGCTTGGACAGTGAAGGAAACCATCAAAAACAGAAAGCTAATGAACATGTAATTGAATGAAGGGACCATGTTCAAGATCCAACAAGCAGCAGAACCTGGCAGCTTTGGCCATGTGGTTTTGGTTTTAGAGTTAAAGATACCAGAAAGAGGTTATGGAATCTCCCTCCATGGCTAAGTTTTTTAGGGCTATTGCTCTGAAGGGACACTATGACCATGGCATCTCTTACAGCAGAAAACAATCAGTTGGGGCTGTTCAGAGGTTTAGTCTGATATTCTCATGGAGGAAGATATGGTGGTATGCAGGCAGACACAGTACTAGAGAAGGTGATAAGAGTTCATACATCTTGAGTTGAAAGCAGCAAAAGTAACTATGCCACACTGGGCATAGCTTGAGCATATGAAATCCCAAAACCTGTCCCCACTCTGACAAACTTCCTACAACAAGGCCACACCTCCTAATGGTGCCACTCCCTACAGACCATGCACAGAAACACATGTGTCTATGATGTCTATTCCTGTTCAAACCACTACACTGAGGAAATCTGCTGAGACCAGGCATGGTAAGGAGTGTCACAGCATGGAGATCTAGAGAGGCCATTGTGTGAAGCTATAAAGGTGAAGTCTGGACTGCCTTGGAGACCCCAAATGTTGGTGATACAGAGCTGGGGGATAACTCCTAAGGAAAGCTGCTAACAGAGAGTGGAAACAGCCCAAGAGAAAGAAGTTGGTGTCAGCAAAGCTGAAAGGAGTTTGAAGAGCACCTTGGCATTAGACATAGATATTCAGAGTTTGGAGTTTGTCCCCCTGGTTTTCAGTCATGCTTTTATCCAGGATTTCCCCACAATTGTCCCTTTCCTTCCTTTTGGAGCAGTAATGTATATTCAGTGCAAGAGTCTCAGAAGAAACTTTAAATTTGTAGTTTTAAACAGCTTTCAGGGCAATGTCCTAAAGGGACTTTGGAAGTTGGAGTGTGCATATATGCATTATGCTATGACTACAGTTCGATGGGGACCAGGGCATGGAATGTGGTGATTTGGATGAAAATGTCCCTCATAGCCTCATGGAGAGTGGGATATTTAGGATGTGTGGCCTTGTTGGAGTACATGTGGAAGGGAGCTGGCTTTTAGGTTTTAGAAACCAGGCCCAATGTTACTCTTTCTTCCTGCTGCCTGAGGATTCATATGTAGAACTCTTAGCCATGTCAGCCTGCATACTGCCATGCTGGACTAAACCTCTGGCCTGTAGTCTACGCACAATTAAATGTTTTTCTTTATCAGTGTTGCTATGGTCATGTTGTCTCTTTACAGTAATAGAGGCCCTAAGTGAGACAAGGGCTGACCACTCTGGGCTTATCCCTGGAAGAGGATAACTCTCCCTCTTCTGGAAGTCATTAGTTCTTTTCTAGGGGTGGAACTCTGTGAAATTTTCCCTTCCAGATTAGCATGTCCACTGAGTGTCATTGTTCTGGTACTATTTATACAACCATTTTTAAGAAAAACACTTTCATAGCAGAGTTCCTAATATTCTGTTTCCTTCTGCCTTCTCTTTCATCATGTATCCCAGCATGTCAGTAATGGCAGTGCTGGGGATGGTTTCTGGGGGCAAAGACAGGTATGTAAGGGAGAAAGCTTGAACATCAGTGAAAAACTGTGTTTTCTATAAAAGGCAGAGCTAGAGAATGCTCCTGCACAAATGTTTTGGAATCCCAGATGCTGAACATGGAGCTATGTGGTTTGAATTCACAGTGCTGGAGTTTTGGTTTGTTTTATGATTCCTCAGATCTTTCATTTTAGAATAAGACATATATTGCTTGTTATTTATTTTATAAGAGCTCAGAGTTAAAAACCTTATATTTTAAAAAGTCTTTGAATTTTCCATTATTTAAAATTTTTGAGATGGGGGACTTTGAAATTTTGATTGTGTTTTATGTGGTGATGTTAAAATGAGATATCAGGAACAAGGAATAGAAGCATTATGACTTTAAGTGAAAGGCTTGTGTGGCAAGCTAACAAGTGGTGAAATATCCTAGCTCTCAAACTGGCATATTTAGACAGAACAAGATCCTATGAGGATCACAACTGAATTTCTTCATTATTCTACCATATGGACACATCTTTGAGGGATCTTCCTAAATATTACTGTTACCATTGCAATTTGCTGGGCAATTGTCCTGGGTTCTACAAGAAAGTTATCTAAAAGGTGCCTCCTGAGAGGCAAATGAGAAAGCAAACAGAATGTGTCTCTTTATAGGTCTTTAGTTCCCATCTTGACTTCTCTCAGTGATGGCTCTGAGAAAGTGTCCTTCAATATATATTTCTGGCCTTTACCTGTTACATTCTGTTTTCTGTTTTCTATGATATGAAACACCACTTCCATATACTTCCATCTTCATTACATTCTATGCATCATGAGCTCTCATAAGGCAAAATAAATTTTCTTCTGTTTATATCCTATGATAATTGAAACACTGACTTGTAGTGCATTTCTGAAAAAAAATTCCAACACTAAGTTTATATTTTCATCAGAATTGCACTGTGAAACAAAGACATATCAGATTAAAATAAAATTATAAAAAAACCTTTCTACTACCAATAAAAAGGAAAATGTTGTATGTTTATTGGAGCATTAGTTACAGCAACCAGTACATGGGAGACCTAGGCATGCAGCAATGGAGAAATGGATTGTGAGTTTCTGACAGGCACACACAGTGTGGTATTTCTCAACTTTAAAAGGGAGTAGTTCTTGTCTTTTGTTACAATATGGGTGGACTTAGAGCAACTAAGTAGGCTTTAATGTTTTTATAATATCTCAAAATAGAATCACCAAATTTTAAAGCAAAAGTCTATGAAGAATTTTGATACTTAGACCTAAGCATTCTACTCTTTATCCCAAAGTGTCATGCACATTTCTTAATGTAAAACTCATGTAATCTATATTCAACAGTCACAAAATACTTACATTTCAACTTTTTTCAAAGCCCAAGTTCAATAGGAGAGCAGGGTAGAATATGTATTCAGGGAAGGACATATATAGGAAAAAAGGCCTATGACAATATAGGCCTTTTGAAAAGCTTTCCAAAAACCTACTAATTCCTAAAACAAATACATATATTCTTTAAATGGAGTCACCATTTAACTCAATTTGAAGTAAGATCAGTGTAAAGAGAGTAATACTCCATAACCTCATTTAAATATGGAATATATTTTAAAGCATCAATATATACAGAAAGACTACCCAAAATCTCATTTACATATAGAATGTATTTTAAAGAGTCAATATGTACAGTCAGACTACCTGATATGATGGTTACTAAATCATTGAGGTAAAAAAACCGAGAAAACATGTCAAAAATAAAAAATAACAAATCGAGTGGAGAAACTGTGGGAACTCATGGAGGCAAGGGAGTGTTTTACATGTTGATTGGGTTTGGAGTCATATAGTTACAATTATTCAAGCAAATTTCTTGAACTCTGAATTGGTTTAATCTGTGAATATTGTTTTCTCTTAAACTTTAAATTATCAAATGGAGAAGCATTTAAGATTGAAATATTTTATGGGAAATATTACCTTCCTCAAGACATTTCTAGGTTGTTTTTATCTGCAAACCTCATTATTTCATTTTTCTTTGCAGCTGA
>JAQQSO010001266.1:0-16354 GCA_028658305.1 Pachyuromys duprasi
GCCCTGGGCTTGCTGCTAAGGGCTCTCCCCTGGAATGGAGATTTGGCGTCTCCTTCTGGGCCAGGGGCTGTGCACCATGGTCTGAGATGATATTTGGGGCACACACAGTGGGTTTGGGTTGGTGTGCATCTGCTGTATGCAGGCCTGTCTGAAATGGTGCCCGAGGCCTTCTCTGTCCGGCCGGTGGACAGACACCCGAACTATGGTTTTTGCTGGTGGATGCGTGCAGCTTTAGCCCTCAGTGTGCAGTCTGGTCAAGACGGTCCCTGGATCCTCTCAGTCTGTGGTGGTTCTGGCGATCGGTGCGTGCCTGCAGCACACCCATGGGTTGAGGCAGAACTCGGGTTCCTCCCAGACTCGCTTGTGGACTCACACACTGACTGAGTTTTTGCTTTCGGAATTGTTAGGCGTGTGCCCGCAGTGTGCGGACTGGTCCAAACTGTCCCCCAACCCACTCATTCTGGGGTGCTTCCGGTGATCAGTCTGAGCCTGCAGCACACCTGCGGGTTGAAGCAGAACCTGGGTGCAGTGTGTGCTGGCAGTGTGCAGTTCAGTGAAAATGGTGCAGGTTCCTCCTCAGACTGCCTGCAAGACTGTGTGATCCAGTCTGTAATGGCGGGTGCGGGCGCCCAGCGCGGCTGCTCATTCAGATCAGAGCTGTGCCCGAGATTTTTCCAGGTAATAACTGGGTGTCCCTAGGGTTTTCTCACTTGATTTTCTCACTGTAGGAGTTCCGCTCACCTGGCAATCACAAATGCTGGTGTTTTAGGTCCCCGTTAGTGGAACTTTTTGGGAAGGATTAGAAAGTATGGCTTCCTTAAAGGAAGTATTTCATAGAGGCAGGCTATGAGGTTTCAAAAGACTTACACCATTCCCATTGTGTTCTGTACCTTAAGCTTGTGGCTTGAGATATGAGCTCTAAGCTGTTCCTGCTACTGTCCTCAACCGCCATGAAGTCTAAGCCTTCAGAAATTGTAAACCTGACTTAAAAGCTTCATTTCATAAATTACCTTGGCCATGGTATTTTTTATCACAGTAATAGAAAAACAACTATTACAAACATTTAGAAGGAATGGAGTAAAAGAAGTATTGTAACTGATTGGTTATTACTGCATTCCTTTAAAAAGACTCAAGCTAGAGTCAAATAGAAGGGGAGGAGGACATCCTCTATCAGTAGACTAGGGAAGGGGCATAGGGAGAGGAGAGGGAGGAGAGTGGGATTGGGAGGAAACAAAGGAAGGGGCCACAGCTGGGATGCAAATTGAATACAGTGTAATAAATGATAACAATATTTAAAAAAAAAGAAGTGGAAAAAATATTCAGGCTGTTGAGATGTCTCACTGGGTAAGGTAACTTTGTTGCCAAACTGATTACTTGAGCTGGTACCTTGGAACCACATACTCAAAGAAAAGAATTATTCTACTAACTTGTTATCTGACCTCCAAATGTGCTGTTGGGTACCAATATAAACATACAAACATATGCATGATAAGTAAATATAAAATCTAAAAATTCAACATCATAGATAATGACCAAAATTGAAACACTTTTGTTTATTAGAAATCAAAAACAGTTAAAACATTAAAGGAAATACCATATGTTAGAGGAAGGAATTTGCGCATACATCATTGATAAAGAATAGATACATGTAAAGTCAGTAAGAATAAAACAGTTTCTGTGTGAGTAGATATTACAAAAATGAAATATAAATGTTTGACAAACATATCAAAAAAGAAAACTTAACCTTACTGGCAATCAGGGAAATAAAGCCAAGATTATGTTCAGATACAATTTCATACCTAAGGGAATGCAAAATGTGGAAAATTCAACAGTTATCAGGGATTGATGAAGACTGGTACAACTAAACATTTGCTCTCTTCAGGTGGGAATGTAAAATGATTTGAAAAACAATTTAGTACTTATCTAGCAAATGTGAAGATGTGTATTCTCTAATGATGCAAAAATAAAATTCCAATGTATATACACTCAATACTGCTGCCAGTATGTTCCTAAGGAGAAACAGACACACAGATGTTTAAATATCACCTAGGAGAATGAAGAATATGGAATAGTTGGATTTTTCTTTTTCTTTTTAGCTTAAACGATGCATATAAGCAAGCTAATTTATCTGTTCAAAGTACAACACATGTCTACTTTTACCATCACCCATACCTCCCAAAAGCAGTGTGGTCTTGGGTGGGGGATAAGGGAACAACACCTGATTTAAAGAAGATATTCCAGCCATTTAATCTAGTCCATCTAAGTAAGAAGCTCCCAAGAAGGCTGTGACATCACAGTGAGCTATGCAAAAGGCTGTGTGCTGGGAAGTCAGCCTGGAAGCAGAAGGGAAGTTCTAAAACACAGAAATAAAGCTCTACTCATGTCAAAGGCCACTAGGTGGCCTCTCTTCCATATTTGCTTCCCCATCATCATCAGGTCATCTGTTCTGTGCCACCATCTGCCATTATGGTGATTTATGATACTGGCTACTATAGGGCCAGGCGACTATGGACCAAAATCTCAGGAATCACAAGCCAAAATAAACCCTTTTTCTTTGTTAGCTGTTTATGATGGCATTTTTGTCCTAACTTGAAAGCTAAGAGTGTTTACAGGACTAAGTTCTAGCATTTGTATGTTGTGAGTGAAGAACAGCGGCTGGAACAACATGGAAAGGAGTAGCGGCTGTGCAGACTTGAGCAATGTCTGGTGTCATCAAACAGAAGGCGAGAGAGGGTGCTACGTTTCATTATTCTGGAAGATAAAAGTGAAAAATCATCGACAAGTACCTTAGATTGTTTTTCATTAGCAAACCCAAAAGGGGACAAACCAGTGCACAAACTCAGTGGAGAAGGAAATAGTTTGAATAATAATTCTAATGACTTAGAGGAAGGGTCAGCAATCCTGGCAGTTCATTAAATCACCTCATAAACGTAAGTATCAAGGCTTAGGCCTTATTTTGGGGTCTTATATAAGACCCTGACATGTGAATACATTATTCAGCTTATTTGTTAATTATATGCTAATTTAGAAAAGTTCTCTAGGTGGGTTTAATTGGCACCAAAAGTTTTAGATGCATGATGAATGATTTGGTTGTTATAACTTCTGTTTCCAAAGAGTAGCTGTGTTCCTGTTTGATCTAGGAAAACCAGAGAAATACAGTAGTATACTATGTATATATTCCTAAATAGTTAAATTAATATTAGTAAAGTTATAAAACGTAAAGCAAATAACAGCCCTTGTTATAAAATTCTTACCTTTCCTCTTCTGTAGCTGTAGGTCTGGTTATTTGTTTTTCATTTGTTTGCTTCTATTGTGGGGAGTGTTCTTAGTCCTATATATTGCCAAGAACAGCAGTGTACTTCCCAGAGAGCAACCATCAATTTTAGCATGCCACTGTTAATCTCTACAAAACCTAGCTCAACTTGGAAACTCAGAAGTGGATGGACTGATGCTGTCCTGTTCTTGCATTGCATGTTCTTGCAAGACTGAAACATTCCCCCCTCTCAGGGAAGGAAGCTCCTTAAGACAAAAAACAATCAACTCAAAAAGCTTCAGGTTGCTTCTGAAACTGATCAGACTCACTAGGGCCTTACTTGCAGGAATAAGTGATAGTCACTTTTTGACCAGCTAAGTCATGAAGAAAACTCTGAGGCCAGGCCTGAAGAAGCAGAAACCAGAGGAACTGCCTGGAAGATCTTTAGAATAGCTGAGTTTGGTGAATGGACACAGTTTAACCTGTTGAACTGCCTACACACTGCACAGTGTGTTCCAATTCCCAGCTTTTGTGAGCTGTAGCGCACGGGGTAGACTTTGGGATATGATATCTATTAGTCCTTTCTGGTTCTGTAAGTAACACCTCACCCACAGTCCTGTAAATAACCCACTACAACTACGATGGACTTTATAAAAGGGTTTTTCTAGTGCAAGGGCATCTTGGCAGGCAGGAGCTAGGAAATACCACACAGTCACATTGTAGGGTAAAAAGGTGGACTTCATTTCCCACTAATCCCTGAGCTAGCCCCAGCTCAGAACTTGAAATCCACCAATCCCCACACAGGATATGTCTACAATGGAAGATTCTGCCCCCAGGAAACTATATAAAGCCTGTCTCCTGTTTAGTTCCCTGCTGCTTCTCTCCTAGAGCAGGGCCACCCACTCTCTTGTGTTTCTCAAGTAAATCTCTTGGGTGAGGTTTGTTGTGTATTGTAGTGTTGTGTTGTGGTATTCCTTCACTCTTGACCTTTCCTCTCAGAGCTTCAACATTTCCACTGGGGAAGCATTTCCCCTCTAAGTGTAACCCTTGCACACATCCTGCAAAATCCTAACACAAGAGATTTATTGGGGAGAAACATGGAATGGCAGAGCCACAGGCTTTTTTTTTGTTAGAGCGTGTCTTTGAAGACTGTAAAGTGAACTAGTGCAAACGTGCAGTGCAGACAGAACAGAGTGATTTTTCTACTGGCCTGTTACTGTGTACATTGGCCATGTTTGTACTATGGGATACTATTAAAGACGTGGGCTCCCTATCTGGGGAGAACAGATGTGTGTGTGCAGTGTGTCTCTGAGGAAAAGTCTTGTTACACAACATCTGTTTATTTCTGTTTTTCTTTTCTTTTTTTTAATGGGGTTGCTGTGTAGTAAATAATATGTTTGGACAAGTTATAAAACAGCATCCCTAGATGCCAAAAGAGAATTCTCATCTTATAATAGACATAATGTTGGCTTATACAGACTTAATGTTGGCTTTGTGCCAAATTTCTTAAAATGCTATTGCATATCTACCTACCTACCTATCAACCAATCTATCAATGGATCAATCGATCTATCTATCTGTCATCTATCTATCACCTATCTTTCTATCCGCCTGCTTGCCTGCTTGTCTGCTTGCCCAGCTGTCTGCCTGTCTGCTGTGCTCTCAACTGCTGTGCTGAGCACATATATGGAAGGCAAAGGATACCTGGAGAGACTCTGCTCTCTCTTTTCACCATTAGTGAGGAAAACGCTTAGGCTGTCAATCTTTGGGGCAGTTCTCTTCAATCCTAAGCCAACACATCATTCTCCACTTAAAAAAACACAATTCCACATCAGTAAAATAAATAAATGGCACTGCATTGCCATGGTTGCTTTACGGTTACAAAAGCAAATCCATGTTGGCTGCTTAACACAGTCACGAGAATAAAAGGTTTGAGTGAATGTATGGAGTGCCTTATCAGTGTGTGTGTGTGTGTGTGCAGTGTGTCTTAAATTGAACACAACATAAGAAATGGCTCAAAGACATTCGTATGAATTTAAAGGAAGAAAAAATATATTATATCAACTTTACCCATGGGAAGGTCATTTTTCCTTCCTGGGTCATGAAGAATCATGTTGGTAAAAGTAAAAGTAAATTAAAAACAAAACCAGAGAGAAACAAATAGAGGGAGAGAGGGAAAGAAAGATAAAAAGAATGAACAGGGAGATACAGGCAGGCAGAGGATAGAAAGAAGAAGGGACATGGAGTGGGACAGGGGAGAAAGGGAAGGATAGCAGCTCTCTAAATTAACTGTCATCCTTGGGAACCCACCATGAAGAGCTTCTGCTGAGAAGTTCTGTCACGGAAAATGAGTCTTCTGAGCATGATAGCTACAGCCAACTTGTCCATCACTACTTTCTGCTTTTCCATTATTCTCTTTTATGTCTCTCAAACTCCATCCATAATTAGCACAATATAAAAATCTTGTCTTATAACCTGAAAACCTCCATGAATGAATCCGCTGACAATGCACTTTCAACTTTAAGCTGCGCCAAGACCCTTTCTGAGTTCCATCTGAACTTTTCTGCCCTTTGCCATCTAAATCATTTATTTATTTGATTTTATCCTTTTGATTTATTAAAAAATATTGCTCTTGGCCTTAGGGCTTCTTGGCAGGGATACAAAATGTTGATGTAATCATTTAATTAAATGTGGCACAGGGATGAGGCAAGAATCAGATATAAGGAAAAACCTTTCTTAGAAAATGCTCATAAGAGAGAAAAACATATTCATATTCCAGAGCAATAATAGCAGATCATGTTGAAATTATTCCATCGAGTCAGCAGGCCTTGTCGTGATTTAAACCCTGTGTAAAGTTAAAATGTGTTTCATAGAACTCTGATGGATCCATATTACCATGCATAGTAATGAAAGGGACAATGTTAGGTCAGCGAGTGTGGCCACCTGTGCAGGTGAGTCTAGGACTAACAAAACCTTAAACATGTAACCTCAGACTCTGTTCATATGGAGAAACACCCCATTTCAATCCCTTTCTATTTTCCTGCTTCTCTCCTTTTCTATTTCCACACCCTCATCACTTCCTTCCCCTGCCCTCTCTTTCTCCCTACGCCTCCCCTTCCTCTTTCCATGCCCATTTTTTTTCCTTCCTTTTATTCTGCTTTCTTCTGCCATGAGTCTGGCTAGGAGTTTTTTCTGTTTACAAAATGTGTAAGAATGAGAGGAGACTGTTCACTTCTCTTTCTCTCCGGAGTTTGGTTTTGCGATCTGTTAATCTGTGGGTTTGCTCCCATTTCTCACCTCTTTCAATATACCCACCATCTCCTTTGTCCTTTGTCAGTGCTTAACCTTAGTCCACTCTTAAATAAATGAAGGATGGGACAAGGTTTCCTTCTTCTTCATCCCTACTGATGCACTATTACATCAAATGGTACAGACAGAATTGGAATAAAATAATGCCAATAACAAACACAGGAAAGTTTTAGCATGATTCTCTGCCAGATTATTTTCCTAAGAGCTGATTGATAGGTGGAGGAGATCACCTCAGACTGCCCCTTGTTCATAAGACTTTCATTTTAGAAGTCAGAGGGCCATTTCTATTACCCACAATTTCTATTGGGTCCTGTTGACTTCCTAAAGGAAATGTTCACAGATTAAAATGAGGTTGGGGTGGACAGCAGAGCTCTGATAGGAGATGCTGGCTTGCTCTGGTCTATGTTGTATGAGTCTTTGAAGCTGATGCCCCTTTCCTCTTCTGAGATCATGCAACCTCTCAGATCTCTTTCTTCTCAATCACTTACCCTTCACTTTCATGGAGGAAAATTCAGAGCATTATCTATTTTCCAACCAAAGAAAAAGCCTCCTTTTCTCCATACGGTTCTCTGACTTGTGGAGTGCTGAGAATTCATCCCTTGTTCTGTTAGTTTCAGTGATTGATGGAATCTCTGATGACAATACTGTGCTCCTAGGGATAGCGGCTAAAATGAACACAGAGCTCTTCTGTGCTAGGCTGGTTGTGATCAGCTCAAGTGATTTTGAAGAGGAAGGCAGAGGGAAGCTGTACAAAAACAGGCCTTTTTACAGGCTGAGTGATTCTTAAGTAATCATGCCTTTGCCCTCACACCCAGATAATCACGATGGTCCAGCCCTGCCGCTGGCTGTGAAGTTAGGCAGGGAGCCAAGCCATCAGCTGAGCTGCGAGATAGTCATGCAGGCTGCCTGCAGTAATGTTCTCAGCCAGCCAGGCAGGGCAAATACACACAGTCTCTTTGGAAGGCTGGTGTCTATGGTCAGGGCTTGAATACTGCTCCACAGGATATCAGTTGCATCCTGTGCTCGCCTCACTTTGCTGGATGACAGCATTTTCTCATGGGCAGGCAGAGTATTTGTAGAAAGAAGCGAGTGGTACTCTAATTCTAAGGAAAGAGAGCATCACACACCTGTGTATGTGCTAAGTGTTGTGTAGTCAGAGACTGTATACATGAAAACTCAGAGATTAGGGAACACACTGACAGATGGCACAGGACAAGCAGGAGCCGTTGAACACAAGAACAGTGCTAGACCCCTGCCTCATAGCTGGATAGCTACTTCTTGGTAAAGACTAAGGGGTCCAGTATTTTATAATATGCCCACTTGTGTCTCAATACAGTTTTATTCATGATCCCATTAAAATCATAAGCACACTTATACCCTCAAGAAACTTTAAAAATGGTAGTTGATCAGTTATGACAAATTTCACATTTTTTATACATGTAGACTTTTTCACATATTTTCACAATTCTAAATTAGAACCCAATCAATCATTTAGACACTTTGTGTCTTTTTCTACTGAATTATTTGATTAAGGTGAGTGTCTAAGACTAGAGGTGCTTAAGGAATGAAAATCATTTGTGTTCTTGGTATAGTTTGTCATTCCACTTTAAACATTATATAAATTTATGATTTGACAAATAGCAAGTGAAAAGATTTTCTTATCACTGTGTTCTAATATATCAGACTTTAGGCATCACCTCATGTATTTGTTTGCAATGCTTTGGCTGAGGTTCAAACTTTGATTAAAAAATTGAAACTAGGTAAATAGAGTAATTCTTCTAATGAGAAGCAGAAATACTGTATTTTAAAAAGCTGAACAAAATGATAATAACTAGCAATACTAAGAATTCCTAAAAATTCAAGTAGCAATGAGTTATTAAATTACATTTATATAAATGTGCATTTTCTATAGTCAATTGCTTAAAATAGCATCCAAAATAACAGTATTTATCATGACATTTTCATTCATATATGTAAATATATATGCATATATATTCTATATATCCTATATGTGTATATACGTGTGTGTTTGTGTGTGTATATATCTCTTATCACCTTATTATTCTTCCTTCCTTTGGTCCTCTTCCTCCCCCAAATAGCTTGACTTATGCCTTCACAGATTCTTGTGCATGTGCACACCTATGTTTTCCTCACATCCAATGGGTAACAGTATTAAAAACAAAAAACAAAACAAAAAAACCTCTCACCAACCCATAGGGAGTCATATATAATCTTTCTTAGTGTTTTTATGGTGGCTATGGTGGTAGCAGTTGGTAATTATTAGACTGCTGATCAATGACATGGTGTTTTTCTGATGCCACACTCCTGGTCCGTCCGTCTTCCAGTTTGGAAAGTTGAGGTCACCCTCGGGACCTATTCAACAGTCTCTTCCTGTATTAGGTCATCACACTGACAACCTCACTTTTCATCTCTTTCTTCTGGGATGACTTTATTGTCTATTCAAAGAGAACAGATGATTTTAAAGTTGGTAGTGGGACTGAATGTTCCAACAATAATATCTTTCTGATGAGATCATCTCATTTCAGTTCTAGTCAATGAAGTTTAGCACTACTCATATTTCAGAAGACATAGATAGTATTCCTAAACTTCATAACTTAGGACAGTGAATTGCATTTAATCTTGAGACAAGTTACAATTCAACTATTGTAAAATCCATGTCATTCACAGCCATCCAGATGTTACTCTGTGTTTCCACTAGTTTCTAAAACAAATTTCAGAAATATGTGCTCTAACAAACTACATGAAACACTATTTCCTCATTTCCTTGTGATTCTACATTAACTTTTCACACAGGCAGAATTTGTGACATGTCTTTGAGGTGGTTTCTAGAAGAGATTATCATTTGAGTTAAGAGATTGCCCTTCCAGTGTGGACAGACAGCAGTCAATCTATTGAGTGCCTGAACACAGCAAAAGGAAAAAGATGCTCCCTTCAGTTTGGGCTAGGATAACTCACCTCTGGGCTTGTGTTCTAGCACCCACTTCCACATCGCTTAGACTTTCAGACTTGGGCTAAGTTATACCCCTCATGTTCCTGGGTCTACAGATTGCTGATGGTAAATGTTTGCATCTCCCATCTTCCAAAATCATGCGACATAGTTTTTTCTTTTTAATTTCTGCATCTTTTCCCCCACCATATCTATTTCTCTGTCGGTGTGTGCAAAGTACACATTACTATATACAATTCCTTTAAATCTTTGCTTCCTTATGCACCAAGTGGAAGAGGGATTCTTTCCAGCTGTTCAAAGATTTTAACACCTCAACACATAGATATGATGAGAAAGGAATATTTATTTTAAGATATACAATGGTGGTGAAATGAATATATTCAATCTACACCATCAAGGTACATCTGTTATAGGTTCCCTATATATTGATTCATGAATGAAGAATTTTATGCAATCTCTGCTTCCATTTCCTCTTTTTCAAGTCTTTCTGCTTCATAATAAAAGCACTGAAAGTTACAGGAGGAATTGTGAATGAATTAGATTCCATCCAACAGCCCAGGAACTAATACCAAAATTCAGAACAATCAAAGGAAATTACTAGGATGGACAATTAAAATGTTGAAAGTAGGTATTGAGAACAACTGCTTAAAACTAATCCTAAGCAATAAGATATAATACAAGGAGCCAATGCAATGCTTTTATTTTATGTCTATCACATAATCTACACAAAGTAAAACCCTGTTTCTCTGATGAGAACTGTGAAATCTTTTTAGGATTACAAAGAAGTAGAGCAATACAAAATAAAGCAACATGTTAGCCACTAAAATTTAGGAAGCCAAATAAAACTTTATTGTTCATTTTTTCCTAATTAAGCTTCATAGATTGCTTAGATTTTAATCAGCACACAAAGCATCTGGGATTTTTAGTTCCTGAAGCAGCAGCAAGCAGATTGTTTAGTTAACCAATAGAATATAGAAAAAAGTTAACAGGAAAATTTCTTCTTAATTGTAAAGTTTCAAGGTGGTGGTGGTGGAGAAGAACCTGCAATTCTTAAATTATATAAACAATGGTATAAAACTTGTAAACAAACTAGAATATTTATCTGTAATTTATCTCATTTTATTTGTCTAAGAGAAAACGAACCCTCCCAATCCATGGCAACAGTTACCTATTGTCCTTTGCTACAGTTTGGATTACCCGAGTTGTTATCTACAGTCAAACTCAGTTGAAAATGTTAATATTTCCCTTGGCTTACAGAAATTATAGCCACAAAATTTAAGTTATACTGTAGTGTTTTAATGGTTTCTTTTTGTTAATTATGTGTATGCTAGGCAAACTGTCTAGCTCTAAGCCACTTTCCAACTTTGCTAATCACCTTCTGTACCTAATGTATATGCTCAATTTCATAGAAAAGAAAACAGATAGTGAATAAACTGTGCTAGTGATGGTTTCATATATCTTCTGGAAGTCGTGAAGTGTATCCCATATGGATAAGCAGGGAGAGCTGCATTATCATCATGAAAGTTTGAGCTGTGCCGTAGCTGTTGTTCACTGTGTGTTTGAAAATAGCGATTCAACTTTACTGAGCATGCACGTAGACTTTATAAATGGATACCATGAGCCTGTTTACCCACGTGTCTTTCTGTCTTGTAGAGTTGGTAATAAGAGTGGAAGAACACGTGACTTTCCATTCTACTTTGGACCAATCCACAGGCGGTTAATATTTATGTGTAACACAAAGGGAAGTGTTCTCTTGGACCTAGCTAAAGTGGCATTTAAATGAAACTTTAGTTCAACAATAATTTTAGTGTAAAAGCCAAGAGGATATAAAATTATAGTCATTCCAAGAAAGTCATATCCTTTTTTGTACATCTCAAGGTCACAGAGATCTGTCTTTTGATATAATGATGTCATTTTTTCTGTATGCACTCAGTACTGTAACTTCTGATCATATGGTGATGCTAATATTTTGAATAACCTCCATACACTCTTCTTCACCTTTATGAATTACATTCCTACCAGCAGTCTATGAGAATTCTTCCTTCTCTGCATCCTTGCCAGTATTTGTGAGTATGTGTGTGTGTGTGTGTGTGTGTGTGTAAGACAAAGGGAGAGAGAGAGAGCAAGAGTATTATTATATCCATTCTAATTGGGTGAATTATCTCTATAGGGTTTTGATTTATATATGTCTGATGACAAAAGATACTGACCATATAGCTCAGCGCTCGCATATCTTCTTTTGAAAAAGGTCTATTCAGCTCACATGGGGTTATGTAAATTGGCTTATATGTGGTTTCTGTTACTTTGTTAATATTAGAAAATGTATTTACACTTTTAGTACATTACCATATTAAAGAAGAAAATTGGTTTTCTCGATTCACAGAGAAATACCATTTAGAGACATTAAATCTAACCATGATGAAAAAGATTTTGTTATCTTGATGAGAGGTAATGGCAATAGATCCTCAGGAAACATCAAAACCATTGCAAACACTTTTAAAACAAATATCGAAACTTAATGTCTTAAAGTTGCAATTATAATAAAAATACCATTACTATATCTAACATTGTCTTAAGGGGGAGGAAGGGAGGGATTGGGATGGGAGGAGGGAGGAAACTACAGGGGGGATACAAAGTGAATAAAGTGTAATTAATAAAGAATTTAAATTTAAAAAAGGAAAAAATGTTATAGTCAGTAAAACAAAATTAAAAAGTAAATAATATATGACAATAATGTGATTAATAATTGTCCACAGAAAGAATCTTGAAAACTCCATATAGAAGGCTAGTAAAAGTGAAATGACATTGCTGGATATGAAATGCATACATAAAATTTAACTGGATTTCTATTTATTATTAAAAGCTTTGCAAATATGATTTTATCATGATATTACATACAATAATGTTTTATTCTGGCAAAGTATTATAAAGACATCTATGATTTCTGCTGGAAAAAAGTCAAAAAACATGATCAAAAAGATAAAGATGATTTTAAATGAGTGGAGATAGAAGATGCAAGCCTCCAACTCATCTGTGTAGCCAGTCAGTCAGCAAACCCTGAGTGATCTTCAATGTAGCCCTTTCTTTATGGGTCTAGGGCTCTTAAGCTCGGTCTTAGTTGGGGTTTTATTGCTGAGAAGAGACACCATGACCAAGGCAATTCTTATAACTGAAAACATTTAACTGGAGCTGGCTTATAGTTTTAAAGGTTCAGTCCATTACCATCATGTCAGGAAGCATGGCAGTCTGCCGGCAGACACGGTGCTGAAGGAGTTGAGAGTTCTACATCTTGATCCAAAAGCAGCTAAGAAGAGGCTGGAATTTTAGCACTGGGTGAAGCTTGAACACAGGAGACCTCAAAGCTGGACCTCACCTTAACACACTTCCTCCAAGGCCATACTTCTTAAGAGTGTCATCCCAAAGGACCAAGCACTTAGATAAATGAGACTGTGGGGACCATTCTTATTCAAACTACCACAGCTCTATGCTAGCTAACCTTTCACTGAGTCTGTTTGTCTTCAACCCATCTTCTAGAATGCAACTCATACAACAGCTTCTGGGTCTTCCTGAACGAGTCTGCTCTAAACAAAGAGAACAGAAGATATGGCCATTCAATAAGGAGGAACACCAAAAATAAAATAAGGAAAACTGAACTTCAAATATCAACTCAAAGCGTTTTAGATGAACATCAGATAGAATTTGAGAAAAAAATTCTAAAACAAAGAAAATACATTTTGTTACTTTCAAGCATTAAATAACAATATAAAAAGATAATAGGTAAAATAGATTTAAATATATTTTTAAAATTTCATCTAAAACAGTCAACACACAATTGAAAGAACAAATGGCTAGATATATTGGTAACATATATTATAGTCATGAGTCTATGTAGTCTATGTCTATGTAGTCTATGTCTATGTTTATGTAGTCTACATAATCTATGTAGTCCAGAGACCTAGGGTAAAACCAAATACTACTGTTCTAAATAAAACAATAGAAAACAACTACGAAACAACAGCAAAATTCTCTAAACCTGCAGCAATAAAATAACTTCTGTTGAACTTCTGCTATACTCACAGATCAATGCTTAGCTCTGCCATCATCAAAAATGGCTTCCTTCTACAGCAGATGAAAGCAAACACAGAGAGTCAGAGACCCAGCCGGAAATCATGCAGAAATTGAAAGACCTTACAACACTCAGGCCTAAATTGAATGTCTCCATCAAATCTTTTCACAGGGCTCAGAAAACCTTTTGGAACATCAGGTAGAAAGAGTGTGAGAGCCCGAGTTGATAGATAAGACCAAGAAAGTAAGACCATGTTCAAAGCTCACATAAATCCACAGAGGCTGAGGCAGCGTGCACAGGGACTGTACCAGGTCCTCCGTGTACATGTTATGGGTTCCAATTTAGCATTTTTACAGGACTCATGAGTGTGAGAACAAGTGAGTCTGCAATTCTTGTGCATTCTCTTAGATTCTTTCCCTTTGTTTGTTTTGTCTAATTCCAATGTTGTTTGTTTGTTTGTTTGTTTTATCATAATATATTGATTATTATCCATTAGGAGCCTTTTTTTCCCTAAGGAAAGACAGAATGGGAATGGATCTGGATGGGAGGGAAGGAAGAGAAGGACCTGGGAGAGGTAGAGGGAGAGAAAACTCTAATCAAAATATATTATGTAGAAAAAAATTTTAAAAATACATGTTACACTATGAAAATAAGTGTATGCAAAATGAGATAACAATAAAATGGTACATTTGCCTCAGAACAATAATAGATCCACAAACTAGTAGAAAACTCAAGGGGAAAAGGCTGTCAAATGCTAAGATCACCTCAACTTAACAATGTTAAGCAAGCAGCTTCTAAAACAAATGTGCATTCTAGACAAAAATTGATTCTGAATGTTCTCTATTTGCAAGACAGTGAATGACTTTTTAAAACAGAAGTATGGGAAATAAGACATAGATGTTACCTGATTGGCACACTCTAGTCGTTGGTTAATTAGAATATAATTACCCTTCAAGGTCAGCTGTTGTGAGTGGCCAAGGCTCAGTTACAAAACTATAAGATTACAATCTAAAGTAAGATTCACTGTACTTGAACATCAATCTAAGTTATAGATATGTAGAAGAGTTTCTAGAGTAAGGACAACTTACTCTAGTTCTACAAGGCAAACTAATAAAACTTGATACGTGACAAAGACAGAGACTTTTGGCTGCAAGCAACCTTCACAAAACGATGCCCGGATATTGGATCAGCCCCTGCATCCCAAACAAAAGTAAAAGGAAAGCGAAAGAAGTCAGATTCCTTCACCCCACTGTATGAAACACAAAAGTTAATTTCAAATGCAACCTCAGTGTGAAAGGTAAAAGGCAAAAGCCTTAAAATCAGGAAAATATTTCCATGAACATTCCTGTAGGGATTTTTAATGGAACTCAGAGGATTTCATATCAAAAGGAAAAGCCTGATTCACTTAAACTATTGATCAAAAAAATATTATTTCAGGGATAGGACAAAGCTTATAAGTTGCTGTTCTTTTCCTAGTGCCACTGCCATCATCAGCAACACATAGTTCACTCTGTTTCTGGGTAGGTAAAAGCAGTGTTTTTTTTTTTCATTTTTATTTTATATTAATCACAGGTTATGTACTTTGTATCCCAGATGAAGCTCCCTCCCCCATTCTCTCCCTATAACCCCCCTTCCCTCCCTCATCTCCTCCCTGCCCCTTTCCAAGTCCACTGATAGGGGAGGACCTCCTCCCCTTCCATCTAACTCTGGCTTATCAGGTCTCTTCAGGAATGGCTGCAATGTCCTCTTCTGTGGCCTAGCAAGGCTGCTCCTCCCTCGGGGGGGGGGGGCGGGGAGGTCAAAAAGCCAGCCATTGAGTTCATATCCAAAATAGTCCCTGTTCCCTTACTAGTACACCCAGTTGGATATTGAGCTACCATTTGCTACATACAAGCAGGGGTTCTAGGTTATAACAATACATGGTCCTTGGTTGGAAGGACAGTCCCATAAAAGACCCTTGAGCCCTGATATATTTGGTTCTTGGGGAGCTCCTGACCTCTCCAGGTCATACTAACTCCCCCTTCTTACATATGATTCCTGCACTCTGCCAAAGGGTTGGTTATGTTTCATAATATTTGCTTTGATACACTGCTAGGAAGAGCTTTTTCGAGGCCCTCTGTAGTAGGCTCTTGTCCTGCTACTTGTTTTCTCCTACATCCAATGTCCATCCCATTTGACTTTCTAAGTGAGTATTAATCCTCTTACCCCAAGTCCTCTTTCTTGTTTATCTTCTTTAGGTGTATGGATTTCAGTATGTTTATCCTATCTTTTTTTTTCAAGTTCTTTTCTTTTTTTTTGATAAATTTATTTATTTTTATATCAATCACAGGTTAGGTTTTTTGCATCCCATAGGTAGCTCCCTCCCTCACTCCCTCCCACCCTCCCCACCCCTCCCTCATCTCCTCCCCGCCCCCTCCAAGGCCACCAACAGGGGAGGACCTCCTCCCCTTCCATCTGACCCCAGATCATCTAGTCTCCTCAGGGCTGGCTGCAATGTCCTCCCCCAGGATCTAGCCAGGCTGTTAATCCCTGGCATGTATGGGGGAGGGTCAAAGAGTCAGCCAGAAAGCTCAAGACTGAAACAGCCCCTGTTTCCCTTACTAGGGTCTTCAGTTCACCAATGAGTTATCATGGACAACATCTGAGCAGGGGTTCTAGGCCATATCCATATATGGTCCCGGGTTGGAGAAACTGTCCCATATAAGAGCCCTGTGCCCTGCTCAGTTTGATCTTTGTGGAGCTCTTGTTCTCCCCAAGT
>JAQQSO010001267.1:0-16344 GCA_028658305.1 Pachyuromys duprasi
TGTTCGTGGCTGCTTCATCTGTAATAGCCAGAACCTGGAAACAACCCAGATGTCCCTCACTTGAGGAATGGATACAGAAATTGTGGTACTTTTACACAATGGAATACTACTCAGCAATTAAAAAGGAGGAAATCATGAAATTCGCAGGCAAATGGTGGGACCTGGAAACGATCATCCTAAGTGAGTTATCCCCAAAGCAGAAAGAAACATATGGTATATACTCACTTATATAGATCTATAGGATAGGAAGGTCATGCTGAAATCTACACACCTAGGGAGGATATACAGGAAGGAGGACCCAGGTTGGTATGATCAATGCTCGTTTGGATGAACAAATGGGATGGACATTGAGTGGAGGAGAAAATAAGCAACAGAACAGGAGCATGCCAAGGAGGACCTCTGGGGGAGTCAATGTAGGGATGTATCAGAGCAGATACTAAGACTAGCGATCAAGCCTTTGGCAGAGGGCGATAAGTAATGATAGATCTGGGGGAGGTTGATGAGACTTGGGGAGAACAAGAGAGCCACAAAAACCAAACTGAGCAGGGCACAGGGGTCTTGTATGAGATGGTTTCTACAACCAAGGACCACATGTGGATGTGTCCTGGAACCCCTGTTCAGATGGGACCCAGGATAGCTAGGTGTTGGACTGAAGACCCTAGTGAGGGAAACAGGAACTGTTTCAGTCATGAACTTGATGGTTGACTCTTTGACCCTCCCCCATACATGCAGGGGAGTGACAGACTGGCTAGATCCCAGTGGAGGACATTGCAGCCAGCCCTGAGGAGACAGGATGAGCTGGGATTGGATGGAAAGGGAGGAGGTCCTCCCCTGTTGGTGGACTTGGAGTGGGCAGGGAGGAGATGAGGGAGGGACTGGGGATGGGAGGGAATGAGGGAGGGGGCTATGTCTGGGATGCAAACTACCTAACTTGTGATTGATATAAAAATAAATAAATAAATAAAAATCACATGCAAAAAGATACTACAGACAGAAGCCTAAATAGTCTGGGAGGCTCCAGCCAGCAGTGGATGGAGACAAATGCAGGGAGTTTTACTGAAGCATGGGGCAGAGCTCAGGGGGATCCTGTGGATGTGTTGGGGGGGAATAGCGAAAGACCTGGAGAGGACAGGAACCTCACAAGACAACCAACAGAGACAGCTAACCCAGTCTCCTGGAAGAGGGGGGTGCTTTCAGAGACTGAGACGTCATCAACTAAGGAGCATGCATGGTCTGGACCTAAGCCTTCTGCACACATGAGACCATTGAATTGCTTGGTCTTCATATGGGTTGCCTGGCTAGTGGGGGTGGGGAAGCAGAGTGTTTCTAACATGGACTCTATTACCTGCTTTTGGATAAATTTCCCCTGGCAGGGCTGTCTTTTGTGGCCTCAGGGGATGAAGCTAAGCTCAATCTAGATGACTTGATGTGATATGATTTGCTAGGGAAGACTGATATGGGGGCAGGGGGCTCTCCTTTCCAGAGGGAAAGAGAGTGGGGGAAAGGGTATGGGGGAAAGGGGAACTGGGAGGAGAGAAGAGAGGTGGCACCCCTGGGGTGTTAAATAAGTAAAAAAGAAAATAAAGATAAGTGCGAAGACTTATGACTATTAAAACATTGAGTAAAATAGACAGTGGTAATCATGAACATGATTATGAATTGATGTTTTGAATGCATTCAAATAACTTTCTTTATGCTGATGTGAATATTTATTCTAATTGTCTTATAATACACTAAATAGGTATGATTCATTTGATCATAAATTTTATTAAACAATGAAATGGGATAGAAAATCCATGTAATCTCTCAACATGGAATATATGACTATTAAGCATCATTGATGTTATAATAATTAATTGTATATTACTACGTTAATGTGGGGATACAGGACATAATCCTCCCATTAGGATGAATGTTTCTCTTTTTTTATAAGTAATTTATTTATTTTTATATTAATCACAGGTTATATATTTTGTATCCCAGCCGTAGACCCCTCCCTCATTGCCTCCCACTCTTTCCATCCCTCCGCCATCTTCTCCCTGCCCCCCTCCAAGTCCACTGTTAGGGGAGGACCTCACCCCCTTCCATCTGACCCTAGTTTATCATGTATCTTCAGGGCTGGCTGCAATGTCCTCTTCTGAGATCTAGTTAGGCTGCTCTTCCCTCGGGGGGTGGGAGGGGGTGCGGTCGACCAGCCAGCCATCGAGTTCATGACAGAAATAGTCCCTGTTCCCCTTACTAGGGTTCCCAGTTGGATACTGAGCTACCATAGGCCACATCCGAACAGGGGTCATAGTTTGTATCCATACATGGTCCATGGTTGGAGAAACAGTCTCATAGAAGCCTCCTGTGCCCTGATCTATTGGGTCTTTGTGGAGCTCTTGTCCTCGCCAAATCTTACTAACTCTCCCTTTTTTCATATGATTCCCTGCACTCTGGCAATGGCTTGGTTGTGAGTCTTAATATCAGCTTTGATATCATTGTTAGTTAGAGTCTTTCAGAGGCCCTCTGTGGTAGGCTCCTGTCCTGTTGCTTGTTTTCTCCTACATTCAATGTCTTTCCCGTTTGTCCATCTAAGCGAGGTTTGATCATCCCACCCTGGGTCCTCCTTCTTACTTATCTTCTCTAGGTGTATAGATTTCAGCATGTCCATCCTAAACTATAGGTCTATATAATGTTTCTCTTAAAGCAAATTCATACCACTTTATAAATTATTCCTCTTTCTTTAGTTTCCTTAGTCAATTGTATGATTTATTTGTTGTGGGTCTTTATTTTTCTGAGTTCTTCATAATCTGCCTACTAGTCCACTGTTTTAATTATACATAACTATTAAAGATTCCAGAAAGAAATGTATTCATGGTTTCTTTCATTTGTGGATCCAAGATTATTTTCAGCCATAAAGAAGCTACACAGGCAAAAACATAGACACAGATGCATACAGACTCACACACAGACACACACATTCACACACACACACACACACACACACACACACGGGGTAGGGCACAATGAAACTGGGAAAAGAAAGGAGACTATCAAAATGAAAACTGGGTATAGGGTGAATGGATGGGATATGGAGTGATTGTGGTTAAAATATATGTTCCTTGACATGAATTGCATTTATTAATCAAGCCACCTGTATATGCATATCCACCAATAAAACATTGAACATGTGTTTAATTTACACCCATTTTTATGGTAACTTTGTAGCAACTGTGAAAATAACTTGTAAAACAGAGCCAGAATTCTCTTTATTGTTCTTGTTATTTCTATTTTTGATAGTTTCTGTACCTTGGGATAATTCAGTCTGAACATTTCCCATAATACCTGTCCATTCATCACACACTCACTTGCTTCTTTTCCGAAGTCATTATTTTCCCATTACATATAGTGTCAGTAATCCAGCAAGTTTTCCCTATGGGACTCATTTCTGGCAACAGTCAGCAGTGGTTAGGTCAATTAAATCTTAGTAGGCAGGAAGAATTCTTCCATGCTTTAATTTTATCTATTTTGCTTTACTCCTAGTCAATATTATATGGAGAGTAACACTATTAGAGGAGATGACTGTTATTACTATTGCAACATCTTGCCTTGCACATGATTAATCTCCCCGTAATCACTTTCCATTAGATTGTAGCATTAGCTAGGCATTAGATACTAAGATGGCTACCCTTTCCAAACAATTCTACATATGAGATGTACATTTCAATCATATTGCATACAAAGGCTAATAACATCTGTGTATCTTGAATTACATGAGAAGTAGAAGGCTCTCTTTAATAATGATTCTATTTCTTGTCACCTTATGTTAAAATCTATGCCTCTTTTGCTCTTTATTTGAATGTTTCTAATTCTCTAGCATGTATTTTTGTTGATAAAAACAGGCAGCTTAAGACTGCTTGTATATATCTATGGCAACTTCTTTGAATGCCACAGAAGTGTTTTTCTGTGATAAACTAACTGTTGCAATGAGCAATGCAACCATTATTTCATTCACTAAGTATCATAACCTTCTGTTTTAAGTGTTACATTACGTTCACAAAAGAGTGACTGTGCTGAAATTAGGATATACTGCTTTTAACAAAACAACAAGATGTCAAACATATCTGCCACCAAGGATCATGAATTGATCTTTCCTAAGATTATTTCTGACCCTTTCTACTTCTCTATTTGCAACACAAACTTATTGAAATAGAGGAGGAAGTCTAATTGTAACTGTTATTGTTTTATGCACAAAGTAAGTACTGGATAGTGATGGACTGGGTACGGGCAATAGTAATATAGACCTACCAACTCTCTTGGTGCTTGCAGTTCTAGATTGCTTAACAAATTCCTTTGCTTTTCAGTGTTCTCATTTTCAATTAGTTTTTGAAGATCAAAAATAACAAAAATTAAAAGCAAGTCTTGGGTTTTGTTTTTTTTGTTTTTTTTTTTCGTTTTTTTTTTTTTTTTTTTTGGTTGTTTTAGATAGGTTTCTCTGTGTAGACCTTGCTTTTCTGGAACTCACTCTCTATACCAGTCTGGTCTGAAACTCAGAGTCTGCTTGCTGCTGCCTCCCATGTGTAGGGATTAAGCTCATGGGTCACCACTACCTGGCTGCCTTTGATAATCTTTAGTTGAGAAAAGTTAAGCAACTGAGATGAAGGAAATATTAGGTCTAGAAAGATAAGGATCCAAATTCAGAGATAGAATAAAATTCACAAGAAATATTGTTTGACATAAAAAATTAAACGTATCAGTCAATTTTCATATAAAACATATCCTTTTAACTGAATAAAACAATTTAGTTTTGATTTTTCTATATATTTTTTTGCTCTCTTTGAACCAGAGAAGAAGAGAACATAGGAACACAGCCCCCCATCATGTGTGTGTGTGTGTGTATATAAATGTGTTTATATAAACAAATTAAATATGTAAATATTTGCACATGGGTTTATATGTATTCACCCATAAAACATTTTTAATTTATTATTTTACATGATTATAAAGCACAATACATATAGATGCAAAGTTGTAATGAAATTCTGCCTTTTATATTTACTTTTGATTATCAAGACAAAATAAATTTTAAGTAAGTTAAGTGTATAGGCCTTAATCTCCTGAAACTCACTCTGTAGATCAGGCTGGCCTCAAACTTAGAGATTCCCCTGCCTGTACATCTGGAGATCTGGGAGTAAAGGTGAGCATCACCACCACCCAGCCTTATTGTCATTTTAAGTTATTGTGAGAAAATCTTGTTATAACTGTTGGTAATTGTGAGTTTCTATTTTCTTCTAATGTGAGGTTTTATTGTTATGAAATGTTGCATTTAAGTTCGTAAATTGAAACAAAGTCACATTTTGATCTATATACTTAGAAAGAGAAGCCATTTGGTATAGAAGTTGTTGTATTTTCAGAATGCTGCCCTATTTGTGTTTCCAGGCTGCTTCTCTCTTTATTTCACGTATAATAAAAGACAGAAAATGCCTTGTACTGGCCAGCTTGTTCTAGACCAAACCCATGTGTATGCATGAGGATCAGTGTTCTCAACTCAGATTGTATTTCTTCTGTCTTGACCTTATTTTATGTGTTTTTTAATGACTTCCCAACTCAGTAAACTGAAGATTTGTTTTGTCTTTATATTCATTGAATAATGTTTCATCTTGTTGATATTTTTCTGTGAATATTTTCTAAAAATACCACATGAAAATATTGAAAATAAATATCAGAATTTTACCTAAGCAGCAATATTGCTTTTAACAAATTATGGAGACTAATATATTTGAAAATTTCAAGAATATCAGTGGCAATAAATTGTTCTTAGTCATGGGCTTGGAAAGCATGTGCTTGCCTGTTACTGACCTTAAACTGTGCACTTGTTCATGATTACCAAGAAGAAGCCCAGACTGTGAGAATGTTTATCTGATAGTTGTGCTCATAATATTAAATAAAATGCTGGTTACTTTCTTTTTATTACATGTAGTTCAGATAGAACTTCAGAAATGTACCCTATTCTGTCTATCAGAAGAAAATGCTCTAAATTTTCTAAAACAGAACATATGATTAAAACAAATCTATTAAATAGATTGTAGCTACTTACTATACATATGTCCTGAGGACATTCGTTATTGTATGTATTGTGAATGTGACATTTGTTTTTGTGATATGTTTAATATAAAATAAAAGTGCTAATAATTTATGTATTATCAATATAATATCTTTTTAACTTTCCTTTGACCTAATTCACATACATTGCTATTATTAATAAAATATACTATAAAGATGATGGAGGGTTATGTTTCATCAACTATACATGGCAGATAGAAGTTTAATTGCTCAATAAATGTGTGTTTTGCTAACAGCAGCTAGTTGGGCAATGAATAATATTGACAAGATATGGTAAAGAACTGAAGACATACATCTCATGAAAATTGCTCTATATCTTTATTTGTATTTTGGCTTCCCATTTCTCTATTAATATAAGTCAGAATTCAGAGTATAATTAGTATATCCCCATTTAAAATGTTCACACAGCTCTAGGAAATTTGAGTGGGATGATCAAAAAGAGTCTAGTATGAAAAAATAGTGGTAAACAGTCAGATAACTAGATCAAATGAATAAAACAAAATAACATTAGTTATAAAAACTTGTCTCCCAGAGAAGTGTCTAAAACACAAATTCAGAAGCTTCATAATAATCAGTAAGATATGATTTGTGTTCTATGTTCTCTTAGTTTATTTTAATGATCAAATAAAGATCTAACATTATTTCAAGTAACTCCATACACATTTATGTGCTCCTGCTTATTACTCACCACAACTTATTAACGGCATATATATGTTTCCACCGTATCTTGCCCATTGCTCAAGCATATTTAAGTTGAAGAATAGTTAGGAGTGAATGCTGTCAAACTGACAGATAATAGTCTTATCTTTGAAGGCAAAGAGATGTGGCCTCAGTCTCTATGGACATTTCTCTGATGTATATGAACAGTTGTAGAGTTATTGCCATTATACCTTTCTGTAACATTCCTTCTCTATTACAAATGTATTGTTCCACAAACAGAATAATGAAATAGTATTTTTTCAGACCAGTGATATATAACAGTAAACAATTTTTGTTCCTTGATACATATGAAAAAATTTAGTAGCTAGTCTATTTATATATATAAACATTCACATACAGAGCATTGGCCTCAAATAATTAGATTTAATATTAGTTCAATGTGAAGTATCCAATATCCAGTTCATATTATAATTTAGAGGCCATCTTAATAACTACTAGGAAGTAACTTTTCTATCTTATTTTCAGAACAAAGTCACTCTACCAGCACAGAATAGCATTACTTATTCTTGCTGTAAATTAATAAGCCAGTTACTATGTTCTCTCTTAGATCATAAAACAATTTAACGTGGTACAAAATAAATTTTAAATTAATATTGTTATAAATCATGTTTCATTTTTTATCAAAATGTGTCATGCCACATATAATGATAATGCACTAATACTTCTTAGGTTACACACAAGAGGTGCTTAAAAAATATAAATTCATGTTTTAATGATAAACAAATTCCTTTAGCTCAGTTATTTAGCACTGAATCATGCTTAAAATTTTTGCCATGTATACAGCTGTGTGTGCATGTGTGTAAGTGTTTCTGTCTATGTATGTGTGTGTGTACAAGAGAGAGGAAGAGAGAGATACGGGGTTGGCACATACATGCAGTGTAGCTGCACAGGTCAAAAGATAATTTTAGGAGTAAAATCTCTCATTTCATGGTAGATGTTTGAATTCAACCCCTGTCAAAGCCATCTGTTCCTAAATGACTTATAATCAAACTCTCTTGATTTAACATCACATATAAACATATCACTTTCACTGCTGATATACAAATTCAACACCACTGGACTAAAAGAAGATTTTGTACCTTTTAAAAGTACTTGATTTTCTAAATGTGCTTGCTTTTCTTTTAATTTAGTCTTTTATTCTATTATTTACATTATGAACATAGTGTACTAAGTAAAATTGCTTTCTACTCTATGCTATATCAATTTCTAGAAATCAAGAAACTTAATATGTAAACAGTTTATATTAATAAAATTAATTTATCTAAAAGAAACAAATATTAAATTAGATCATTTATTTCCACTTATATGAACTGATAAGCAATATACATATGCATAGTTTTATTTAATAATTGCATTGGGTATCATTTTTATTTATTTCTGGTATTGTTTTTAAGACCAAATGAAAAACCATAAAATTTTTCAGAGATCCATTTATATGTAAATACAGATGATATTTAAAGATAATGGGCAGATTTGTTTGAGTTTGGACAGTAAAAAGCAACCAAATAAGAATAAGCTGAGATAAGCTAGTGTGTAAACACAGTAATGTAATAGTAGGAAGTGTGTTCTCAATTTCAATTTAAAAGTTCATGAATCAAATAATTCCTTATTTAACAGTGCAACAAGAATTGGAAGAAGGGATAGGTTCCCATAACAATATGTAATAATCAACGGAGGCAATAAATTTATCACAAAATGTAAAATATCACTTATTTGTCAGTGGAATGCTACTAACTTATATTTTTTCTTTCACCATATTTCAGTTGCATTTATTTAAAAAGCATATTATCATGAAGCATAAAATTGAAAACAGATTTAACAGCTATCGATTGATCAGTCACTCAAAGATCTTAGTATTAATACTAAAATATTTTATAACCGTAGACCATATGTTTACACATATATTTCCTATAAATCTTGCCAAACTTAGCAGAGCTCATGTTAAATGTGAGTTAAAAAAATCATTAGTTGATAAGAGAAACAAAAACAGTGACAGTGATAAAAGCTTTTAAAATACATAACTTGCTTATTTTTCAAAGACAGATTTTATTTAATTCTGCTTAGAAAGGTTTAATTTTTCTTTGTAAGTTTTCTTTTTTTAATCATAGGCATTTTTACATGTAAACAACTCAGAAAATATCTACTGTTTTACTTGCCTTAATTTTTACTCTTGATGATCTTTTATTTATTATTACTTGGGAAGAGGCAGGCAAGATAGGCCTATCTACTGATGTGACTCTTTCAAAAAATACTGCAGAAAGCAATGCTGCTTCCAATATGATATACAGATGTTGTTGGTCTTTATTAAGAAGTAGTTTTTTTCCAGTAAATTTTAGAGCTGTATTTTCTCTTTTTTAAATTTTTATTTATTACACTTTATTTTCTTTGTATCCCCCCATAAACTCCTCTCTCCTCCCCTCCCAATCCTACCTTCCCTCCCTCTTCTCCACACATGCCCCTCCCCAAGTCCACTGATAATGGAGGTCTTCCTTTCCTTCCTTTTGATCCTAGTCTGTCAGCTCTCATCAGGAGTGGCTCCATTTTCTTCCTCTGTTTTAACTTGTGCTTTTGCAACAGCGCTGGATGCATAACAGGTCTGATCACACTTGAGCCGTTTGCTTGTGGTTTTGAGAATAGGATATAGCTGATATTAATTTTATTATGAAGTTTTGTAAGGATGTTTCAAAAAATGTGGGTTTTCAAATATTGATTAGTACATGCTACATCATGCAGTGCAATAGCATATTTCCTAATTGATCTGCTACCTTTCTCAGCCTGACACAGAGCACTGACTATAGAAAGAATGATGACAATATTTTTTTTGTAGTGGAATGCAGCTGAATAAACTGAGTACTGACAGGCCTACAGTTGCCATCACATTCAACCATGTTAATAATGTGGGAAATGCAAAAGTGACAATTATGTTTGATTTGCTTTCATGGTGATCATAGTTTTGTGTGTGAGTGAATCGCCAGAATATTATTCATGGATTTCCTTTTCTTGTTGGAATAAAAATTTTGTATGCAATAGAGCTGATCTATTTCAGCTTAAGGAAAAAAAAAAAGCAAACTTGAAGGTCTTTTCTTTCTTGGAAAATCCCAGGTGAGAACAAAGTAGGCCAATGTTAATTTATTTGACTGTATGCAAATCCTTCTGTAACAGGACAATGTATTTTTTTATTATCTCTTATATATTTTGGGATTATAATATAATTACAGGATTTTCACTTTCCCTCTTTTCCTTCCAAACTCTCCTTGCTCTATTTCAAATTCATGACCTCTTTTTTCATTAATTGGTATATTTTGAAGAGCAATACTCAACATTCCCTTATCTCTCTCTCTCTCTGGCTTTCCAATTGAACATGTAATCGCCCCTTGAGTATTCTTCTATCATGATGCTGTTGAGAGGTGTAGCCAGTAGACACTCCGTACAGCCAATGCTTGAATTTGAATTTCCAAAACCATTAACTAAAACTCTTTTTTTAAAGAATAATAATTTATTTTTTCTCATTTATTTATTTTATTCACTTTACGTCCTTGTAGCTCCTTCTCTCCTCCCCTTCCAGTACCATTCTCTTCCTTTTCCCCTGTCCCCTTTTCTTCAGGAAAAGGTAGCCCCTTTTCCCATCCACCTCAGCTCATCAATTTGCATCAGGAATGAATGTGCCCTCTTCCCCTGTGGCCAGTCAAGGCAGTGTTTTTATAATATCTCCCACTCCCCCACCAAAATTATTAAAGCAGTGAAAAATTAACTGAAAGTAACCCCATATTTTAGAAGATGACAATATTAGAGAAATAGAATCATAATCCAATATGATTATGACTAAGCCATAATCTAGTAACTCACGTTTCCTTATAAAAAGCAGTTGTGGATGCATATATGCAGAAAAGGGTCTCTGTAGATAAGGAGAGAAGGCAGCTTTCTTCAAGCCAAATATTGAGGCTTCAGAGTGAAAATAACAGCTCTGACAAAAATCTTTGTTTTTTTAAATAAACTATTTTGTGGTAATTGTTATGGACATCCAAACTAAATTACACAGGAAGGCCCTTATGAGGAGCTCAACAAAGCTTACTACAACTGTTAAACTAAATTCCTACTGTAAACACTGATTTTCTTTGTCCCTTCCTGCAGTCCATCTCTGAATACTCTTAACTTGCCTTTCTGTTCGCTATATTATTTGTCTGTCTGAACACCACATTGAAATTGGCTGAATGTAATTTTTAAAAATTCCAAAACCAATAGTAGTTTCAAAAGAATGAATGCTAGTGGTTTAGTTGCTCACACCCTGAAATTTGCCTATCGATGTTGTTGGGTTTCTTTTTCCTTTTTCTTGTATTGCAGAAGTCATCCTTGGATGTGTAATGCAATAAGGATGCATTTCAAAACAATGTCATATCACAAATTATTTTTCATTGACTATGTCCAGTTTTCAAGTGTCTCTTCCAATTTGTTGAAGAGACAAACAAATACAATTTGTTGTATTTTTAAATACAAACAATAAAATAACTATGCATTTTCTTTCATGAAAGTAAAGCAAAATTCAAAAATAAGAAAACAATGTAGATGTAGGAGAGAGAGGGATATGATCACTTTGCAGAGTTATTATGAACAGTCATGGATTGTTTATAGTAAATTTCCTGGCATACATGATGCTGTATACTGAACTAGTTTCATGTGTCTTCTTAAAGAAAAACTCTAGACAACTTAAACAAAGTGTTAACAAAGCATAGTGGCTATTTCTTCAGCTCTGAGATGCTGACTACATTACTAGAGGCTTTGGCCAACAAGTGGAACTAAGAGCATTTACCAGAAGGGCACCTTGACAAAGCAGAGAAATTATCCTGATTATCTATAGTTAGATATCCACTTTAGGGTGTAGTTTCTCAGTAGAACCTTAGAGTTGCAGAGAAATTTTAATCCAGCAACATGACTTCTCTGGTAAGGGATCACATCTAAAAACTTTCTAGGTCTATGTGTTCCAGCTGGAATTCATGTAAACCATGGATTACAGTATTATATGGCTGGAATACAGGCATGCTTTTAGTACACACCTTTAATCGCAAACACTGATGTCTAATTGAGGGGCAGTCAAAGAGACAAATCAGAGAAAGGCTTGACAGAATGAATCAGAAATAGGATAACCAAACCTTCAGGAGAGGGAGAGACAAAAACAGAAACAGAGACAAAGAGACACAGGGAAAGAGACTAAGTGAGGATACTTAAGAGCATTCAGAGAAAAAGATCATACACAGAGTTTGTAGAAACGTTATAGCAGAGTTCAGGAATATAGTACAATTGAGTGCAGTTAAGTTCCTGCAGTTGAGTTGGGGAAGTTAAGAGGCAGGTTCTTTTAAACAGAGCAGTTCAGTGAGAAGCAGAGAGAAGCCAGTTTGAATCAGTCAGGTTTGAGAGAAGTTTTGAGTCTGAACAGCTACGTTGCCAGCCAGAATTCAGGAAGAACTAGAAAAGGTGACCTAATTCAGAACTTACGTCTCAGAGGAAAAATAATTCTAAGCATAGATTAACGGATGAAGGACAGAAGCTGAAGTCTTCAGGCCCATGCTTACTGAAGATTAGATTCTATAGAGGCTAGAAGCAAAAGGCCTAGGCTTAGGGATAGTTAGATTGAAATGTTCTATGCTCAACCCAGGCCAAATATTTGTAAAGCTTGGATACCATTCTCATCTTATCTCCAACATCTGATGAAATTAAAGCTACATTTACATAGAGTCATACATACAATAGTTGATTCACTGTTGATGAATAGGTGAGGTTCATTGTTTTATATAAATTATAATAATATTCCTAAGTGACATTCCACTCCGCATTACTGAGTGTGGAATATAAATAGATAATAGATAGATGGAAAGTGCTAGAGATATAGAGATGAGACAATATAAGTGATGATGTAGATATGAATATACATATATCATTCAACATTAATTATAGAAAACATTTCGAATCTGAGGAGGGTAAAAATGGAAAAAAATGGAGCAGGAAAGGGTGGTGGTAGAAGAAATGATGTAAATGCAAAACTCATGTGTGAAACTATAAAAATATTTTTTTTAAATATCAATTAAAAACCCTGGGAGGTGTAGCCTTGCCAGGCCACAAAGGATATAGATGCATCCATTCCTAATGACACCTGATACACAAGGATCAGAGAGAAAGGGAAGAAGACCTCCCCTATCAGCGGACTCAGGGAGAGGCATGGGAGGAGAAGAGGGAGGGTGCAATTGGGAGGAGACTAGGGAAGGTGCTACAGTTGGGATACAAAGCAAATAAATTGCAATAAATAATAATAATTAATAAAATGCAAAAAAACTAGTAAAGCTGGAGATGGCTCAGAAAAAAAAAGAACGGTTGAGATGGCTTAACAATTAAGAATATTTGCTGCTCTTAAAGGTGATTAGGTTTGTTTTTCAACATGTACATGATTCTGAATTCCCGTTCTCGGAGATCCAACACCCTGTTCTGTCTTCTCTGGGAATCATGTGTACAAACTGATAATATGCATAAATTCAATAACCCAGAATGTATAAAAATAAAATTAATAAAACGCTCTCAGGGCATGAAGTGTTTATTCATATAGTTTAAAACTTTTGAAAGCTTTCCTTGGATTAAGAATGCATTGAATTACAAAACTTAAATACACAATACTCACCAATTAAAAACAAGGATATCATGAAATTTACAGGCAATTGGTGGGAACAAGAAAATATCATCCTGAGTGAGATAACACAGAAGCAGAAAGATACATGGTATATACTCACTTAGAAATGGATATTAGCCACAACATATGGGATAAACATACTAAAATCTATAGTCCTAAAGGAGCTAAAAAACAAGGAGGACCCTAGAGAAGATGTTTTAATCCTCATTCAGAAGGGAAAACAGCATAGACATCGGAAGTAGTAGAATACAAGGAACAAGAGAGGAGCCTTCCAAAGTGGACCTCTGAAAGACTCTACAGACCAGGGTATGGAAGAAGATACTGAGACTCATAGCCAAACTTTGGGCAGAGTGCTGGGATCCTTACAGAAGAGTGAAATAGAAAGGCCTGGAGGGGACAGGAAGTCCACAAGGAGAACAACAGAACCAAAACTCTGGGTGCAAGGGAGCCTGCAGATACTGATACTCCAACCACGGACCTTCCATGGAGAAGACCTAGAACCCCTGTTCAGACATAGACCATAGGCTACTCAGTTTCCAAATGTGTTCCTGAGTACAGAGGCTGTCTCTGACCTGAACTTAGTGGCTGGCTCTTTGATCACCTCCCCCTGGCAGGGAGGAGCCTTGCCAAGCCACAAAGGAAGTTGATGCAGCTAACCTTTGTGAGACAAGATAGGCTAGAGTCAGATAGAAAGGAAAGAGGTCCTCCCATATCAGTGGACTGTGGAAAGGGCACAGGGGGAGAAAAGGGAGGGAGGATGGGGCTGGGAAGAGATGAGGGAGATTGCTGCAAGTATGTATACAAAGTGAATAAATTGCAATAAATAAATAAATTTTAAAAAAGAAAAAATTTTAAAATAGGAAGCATAATAAAAACAAACGTAATGTAATTATATTAGTAGAATAAAATGCATAAATTATATTAATTTATGTTATGAAGAGTAACTTCATTTATCAATATTATATTGATTTCATTCTTGCAATATACTTATTTTTTATTCCTTAAATGAAATATAGAAAATAATATTTTATTAAAACTACATTAAGAAGGATTTCTATTCTAGATTTTCTATAGGTACATGGAATTATGTGATGAAACAAATATGCATTATGTAGAGAACTTGTTATACTAGAAGGATATAGATGTAACAACTACTGTAGAGAGTAGAATACTATCAATATGCACTGTTGACAACATATATGTTTTTGAGATGGAGCTTATGGTTCAGAATCAAGGATATAATATACATTATTTTATTTTCACAGTTTGTCTGTTTGGATGGTGTAAATTTCAGTTTACTCAACTTTAAATGGTGTGATATCACATAGCTCACACCATCAAAATAGAACAAGATGCAATATGTTATTCAATGTTATATATCAAATGTAAGGAGTGGACAGTAAATAAAATCTTTCAAAGAATATTAGGGATAATATTTTTTCACACAGTTATTTTTTATTTTTCTATAAATTTTGTCTCAAACTGGTGTACAGAATTTAAAAACTAGTTTGATTTTAACTACTATTTGTTTCTTTGACTGTATACAACTTTTTTATTAGTGAAAAAAAAAGCGTACTCGTAAATGATCTTGCAGCACATGTGTGACTACGCCTTTAAATCCTTCACTCAGCATTTAATATGAAGAAAATTATTAACTCACTATTTTTTATTTTAACATTTTTATTTTATTTTCTATTAATCACAGGTTATGTACTTTGTATCCCAGCCATAGCCCCTCCCTCATTCCCTCCCTATCCCCCCATCCCTCCCTCATCATCTCCCTGCCCCTTTCCAAGTCCACTGATGGGGGAGGACCTCCTCCTCTTCCATCTAACTCTAGCTTATCAGGTCTCTTCAGGAATGGCTGCAATTTCCTCTTCTGTGGCCTAGAAAGGCTGCGCCTCCTTCGGGGGTCAGGGGTCGAAGAGCCAGCCATCGAGTTCATATCCAAAATAGTCCCTGTTCCCCTTACTATGGTACCCACTTGGATACTGAGCTACCATTTGCTACATTCAGCAGGGTTTCTAGGTTATATCCATACATGGTCCTTGGTTGTTGGAGAAACAGTCTCATAAAAGAACACTGTGCCCTCCTATATTTGATCCTTGCAGAGTTCCTGTCCTTTCCAGGTCTTACTAACTCCCCCTTCTTTCATAAGATTCCTTGCACTCTGCCAAAAGTTTGGTTATGTTTTTTAATATTTGCTTTGATACACTGATAGGTAGAGTCAGAGGCCCTCTGTGGTAGGCTCTTGTCCTGCTACTTGTTTTCTCCTATATCCAATGTCCTTCCCATTTGTCTTTCTAAGTGAGGATTAATCCTCTTAAACCGGGTCCTCTTTCTTGTTTAACTTCTTTAGGTGTATAGATTTCAGTATGTTTATCCTATTTTCTAGGTCTATATAAGTGAGTATATACCAAGTGTGTCTTTCTGATTTTGGGATACCTCACTCAGGATGATCATTTACAGGTCCCACCATTTGCCTGTGAATTTCATGATTTCCTCATGTTTAATTGATGAGTAGTATTCTTTTTTTTTTTTTAGAGATACAGTAGTTTATTTTTTTATTTTTTATTTTATTTTTTATTTTTTTGTTATCAATCACAGGTTAGGTACTTTGCATCCCAAGCTTAGACCCCTCCCTCATTCCCTCCCACCCTCCCCAACCCTCCCTCATCTCCTCCCCGCCCCCTCCAAGTCCACCAACAGGGGAGGACCTCCTCCCCTTCCATCCAATCCCAGCTCATCCTGTCTCCTCAGGGCTGGCTGCAATGTCCTCCACTGGGATCTAGCCAGTCTGTCACTCCCCTGCATGTATGGGGGAGGGTCAAAGAGTCAGCCATCAA
>JAQQSO010001269.1:0-16216 GCA_028658305.1 Pachyuromys duprasi
CCTGCTAGGCCACAGAGGAGGACTTTGCAGCCAGTTCTGAAGACACCTGATAAACCAGGGTTAGATGAAAGGGGAGGAGATCCTCCCCTATCAGTGGACTTGTAGAAGGGTAGGGAGAAGATGAGGGAGGGTGAGATTGGGAGGGAGCGAAGGAGGGGGATACAGCTGGGATACAAATTTAATAAACTGTAACTAATAATAAAAAAACAAAGTTTAATTAAGAAAAATTATTTTATTTTAAAAAATGAAATGTTTTTCTTTAAAAGAATAACTATGTTGAAGATATGGAGAGAGTGGACAGCCTTGCTTTGTTCCTGATTTCAGTGGGGTTGACTTATGTTTCTCTCTGTTTAGTTTGATATTGGCTTTAGGCTTTCTGTATATTGCCTTTACTATGGTTAGGTAAGTGTCTTATATACCTGATCTCTCCAGGACTGTAAACATGAATGCGTTTTGGATTTTATCAAATGTTTTTTGCCATCTAAGGAGATTGTAATGTGGTTTATTTTTCTTTCAGTTTGTTTATATGGTGGATTTCATTGTTGGATTTCTGTATGTTGAACCATACATGCATACCTGAGATGAAGCCTACTTGGTCATAGTGGATGGTATCTTTGATGTGTGCTTGGATTTGGTTTGCAAGTATTTTGTTGAGGATTTTTTCATCAATATTCATAAGAGAAATTCTCTTTCTTTGTTCAGTCTTTGTGATGTTTAGGTACCAAAGTGAATTTGGCGTCATAGAATGAGTTTGATAATGTTCCTTCTGTTTCTATTTTGTGGAATAGTTTGAACAGTACAGGCATTAGCTCTTCTTTGAGGGTCTGGTACATCTCTGCTCTGAAACCATCTTGCCCTGGTGTTTTGTTTTGTTTTGTTTTTGGAAGGGAGAGGTTTGATGACAGCTTTTATTGCCTTGGGTGATAGAGGACTATTTAATTTATTTACAGGATCTTGATTTATCTTTAATAAGTAGAATAAATCCAGAAAATTGTCCATTTTATTTAGATTTTCAAATTTTTTGGCATATATGCTTTTGAAGTAAGAGCAAATGATTCCTTGGATTTCCTCAGTGTCTGTTGTTATGTGCCCCATTTCTGATTTTGTTGATTTGAATAGTGTTTCTCTGCCTCTTAATTTGGCAAATGGTATGTCTATCCTTGTTGATTTTCTCACAAAACCAGCTCTTCGGTTCATTGATTCTCAGAATTGTTTACTTGTTTCTAATTTATTGATTTCTGCCCTAAGTTTGAATATATCCACCCTTCTACTCCTCTTGGTTTTATCTGCTTTTTTTCTCTAGGGCTTTTAGTAAGCCATTAAGCTACTTATATGAGATGTTTCAAATTTCTTCTTGAAGGCACTTATTGCTGTGAACATTCCTCTTAGCACTGCTTTCAATGTGTCCCATATGTTTGCGTAAGTTGTGCCTTCATTTTCATTAAATTTTAGGAAGTCTTTAATTTCTTTCTTTATTTCTTCCCTAACCAAGCTGTCATTGAGTAGCAAGTTGTTCAGTTTCTGTGCGTGTAGGCTTGTTGATATTTCTGTTGCTGTTGAGGTCCAGCTTTAGTCAATGTTGGTCAGATAGGATACAACAGATTATTTCAATCTTCTTGTATCTGTTGAAGCTAGCTTTGTGACCAAATATATGGTCTATTTTGGAGAAGGTTTCATGTGGTCCTGAGAAGAAAGTAAATTCCCTTGTGTTTGGATGTAACGTTCTGTATATATATATATATATATATATATATATATATATATATATATATTAGGTCCATTTGATTCATGACCTCTATTAGAGTCATTGTTATTGTGTTTAATTTCTGTTTTGTTGACCTGTTCTTTGTTGAGAATGTGGTGTTGTAGTCTCCCACTATTAATATGTGGGGATGTATGTGTGATTTAAGTTTTATTAATGTTCCTTTTATAAATGTGGGTGCCCTTGTGTTTGGGGCATAAATGTTCAGGTGTCTTCTTGGTAGAATTTTTCCTTTGATGAGTATGAAGTGACAACCTTTTTTTGTTTAATTTTGGTTTAAAGTCTGTTTTATTAAATATTAGAATGGGTACTCCTGCTTGCTTCTTTCGTCAATTTGCTTGAAAAACTTTCTTCCAGACCTTTATTCTCAGGTAATATCTATCTTTGTGACTTTGTTGTGTTTCTTGTATTCAACAGATTGTTGGGTGTTGTTTATGCATCCATTTTGTTACTCAGCATCTTTTTATTGAAGAGTTAATTCCATTGAAGTTGAGAGAGATTAATTACCAGTGGCTGTTAGATCCTTTGATTTTCATGTTGGTTTTGGTATTGTACTTGTGTAATTTGATATTTTAGTTTTGCTCTAACAAGGTTTTTTATTTCCTGTGCTTACATGGCTGTAGTTAGCTCTCCTGTGTTGTATTTTTCCTTCCAGTATCTTCTGTAACACTGGCTTTGTGGGTAGGTATTGTTTAAATTTGATTTTGTTGTTGAATTTCTTATTTTCTCCATCCATGATGACTGAGGGTTTTGCTGGGTATGCTAGACTGGGCTGACATCTGTGTTCTCTTAGGTTCTGCATGATATCTGTCCAGGCCTTTCTGGCTTTCATACTCTCTGTTGAGAAGTCAGGTGTGATTCTGATGGGTTTGCCATTGTATGTTACTAGTCCTTTTCCCCTTACATCTTATAGTATTTTTTCTTTGTTCTGTAAACCTACTATTTTGATTATTATGTAGCAGGAGGATTTCTTTTCTGGTCTACTATATTAGGTGTTCTGTAGGCCTCTTGTATTTTTATAGGCTTCCCCTTTAAGTTGTGGAAATTTTCTTCTATGATTTTGTTGAAAATATTTTCTGGGCCTTGGAGACAGGAATCTTCTTTTTCCTCTATGTGTATTGTTCTTAGGTTTTGTCTTTTCATGTTTTCTTGGATTTCTTGGAGGTTTTATGTCAGGAATTTTTTTAGATTTAACATTTTCTTTGAGAGATACATCAATTTCTTCATTGTATTTTCCACAGATGAGATTTTTTTTCTTCCATCTCATGCAGTTTGTTGGTTATGCTTAACTATGTAGTTGCTGTTTTCTTCCCTAAGTTCTTCCTCTCCATGATTTCTTCCATTTCTGTTTTCTTTTATTTTTCCAATTCTATCTTCAGATCTTATTGATTTCCTTCACTTGTCTGACTTTATTTTCTTGCTTTTCCTTTAATTCCTTCACCTATTTGTTTGAACATTCCTCTGTTTCTTTTATATCTTTCAGTGACTTAATTATATCCTGTCTGAAGGCCACAAACTTTTTGGCTGCATCTTTCTGTATTTCTTTATGGATGGCCATACTCTGTTTGACTTCATCTTCCTCTATTTCTTTACAGATGGTCAACTTATATTTTACTTTATCTTCTGCTATTTCTTTAGGGATGGCCTTAATCTGCTTGACTTTATCTTCCACCATTTCTTTACACATTTTGTTTCCTCCATTAACCTCTACATAAGCATAGATGTAAGGCTATCTTTTTGGATTTCATTTATGAAGGATATCCAGGGCTGCTTGTCCCTGGATTACTGGGTTCTGGAGATACCGTATTTCTTTGGCTTTTGTTGTTGTGCTTTTATGCTGGCCTCTACCCATCCTGCTGTCTCAGGTGTTGGGTGTTAGTTTTTGTTACCTCCTGGAAGCTTAGGGTGGGGAGAATCCCTTGGAAGGAAGATGGCTGTTCCAGAAGGAGGCCTCCTCAGCTTTATGGGTGTGGTCACCAAATGGCCAGTGCTTCTCAGGAATTACCACTGCTCACCTCATGTCTATGGACCTGTGTGGTAACTGATTGTTGGTAGTTGGGGGGCTTTCCTCTCAAAAGGAGAAGTCCTGGAGACAGCTGTCCTTCCACTAGGTTACTTGTTCTGACTTCAGTGGTCTGCTGCTGCTGCTCTTATACTATGTTTTCTGAGTGCAGCTCTTTTGAAGAGGCAGGGATCCCCATGGTTTGGACAGTTTAGCTGGGGTGCAGTGTCTGGTGCTGATCCCATGGATTTGCAGTTTCTGTAGGTCTGAATTTTGAGCTCTGTGCCCCAATATCCAAGTGGTAATCAGTGGGAGATGAGTGCAGCACTCCTGTATGCAGCAGGAGGCTAGAATCTGGGGCCTGCCGGAGCCCAGAAACTTTTGGAGCTGGGTGTCCTGAGGTTGGACCTGATGTTTTCCCCACCATGAGGTTTCTTCCAGACAGGGAGTCCCAGTCTGTGGCGTATTGGGATCCATAATACAGTCCTTATATGGTGAGTAGAACATGCAGACACTGGTGAGTGGCTCAGCGCTGGCAGCCAGGCACCTATAGGGATCCAGAAACTTCTCCAGAGAACTTTGGAGGAGTATTCCTCCAAATAGGTCAGACCTGAGGTCAGACCTGAGGTCAGACCTGCTGTTTTCCTCACCGTTGGATTTCTTTCCAGCAGAAAAACATAGTCTCTGGAACCCTGGGGCCCAAAGTTCTGTCTGGAAAGGTGAGTTTGGTGCTCAGGCAGTTCTCTGGGCTAACAGCTGAACACCTGCCTGGACCTAAGGACCTTTTCCAAGAATTGTCTGGATGACCTGAAGTTGGTCACCCATTGCTTCCTTCACCATGCAGTTTTCTCTCGACTAGATAACCCAATCTCTGGTGTTGTAGAGCCCACAGTTCAGTCTGGGACAGTGATCAGAGCATGCAGGTGTGTGGCTCTCAGCTGATGACTGAGCCAGGAACTCTTCCAGGGTTAAATTGGGTCAGCTGAGAATGGGCCCAATTGCTTCCCATACCTTGGGATTTCTTTTCACCTGGGAAACACAATCACTGGTGTTTCAGGGCCCAGAATTCAGTCTTTTGGTCACTGTGTAGTCACAGCTGTCCTGTTTGTCAGACACATCCTCTTGGCAGTGCCATCTTGGATTCCCCCCGGGACTTGACTTCTGTGTGGAGAACAGGAGTTCCATTTCACTCACTGACCAGCTGGAGCATTTTAGGGTGAGGCTTGAATGTTAAAATGGGGTATGGAAAAAGTTTTCCATAGTGTTATAGTTTAGCTCTGTTATAGTGAGATCACTGGTAGGAGTGGAAACTCTGATGTTCCAAAGCCTATGGCACTACCAGAACATTACAGCTCTCGGTTAAGCTGCTGTGCTGAACACAACAAAGTTGTGGGCAAAATCCCATGAATGGTGGGCTTGCAGCCAAGACACAGGCCTGGCAAGGCCTAGTCCCAGTGGGCTGGAGGGCAGGTCCCATGAGATGAGGCCTGACTGGGGATAAATGACAAATCTCAGGTGGCCATGGTGGAAGGCTGACAGTATCCTATAGCATGCAACCATCCATCCAGCAGCACATTTATTTGAGAAGTGGCTGGGATTTTGAGGGTATTTGTGTTTGGTAACCTGGGATCAGGGATGCAGGGATACTGTACATGTAATGGTACAGTGTGTCACTTTCCATGCAGGAGTATGACCCTATCACAAGAAGAAGAAAACAGTACTTAATTTTCCTAGGGTGGGAGAATCTACAAGTGTAGTTGAAGGTCACTACTGAAGACTAAGGTCCTTAGCAGGGTGGAGTATTTCTAGGAATTCCCAGATGCTTGCTGAACCAGTTTTATTATCAGGAAAGAGTCTGGTCTGTAATCTGCCCTGAAGGCTTTGTGACACAACTTATAGCTTGTGGGGTCACCCAGATCTGGAGAAACTTTTAGAACCCCAGTGAGAAAAGGGAGTCCTTCAAAATAGACTCAGTGCAAACAAATGTGTAGCCAGAGACATCACACTTCGACCTAACCTAACAAAGCTCCATAGTTCCAATTACTTATTCATTTTTCAAGAAAAAATTTTATAATTAAATAAAATAATATACCAAGTTGTATCAAGCAATTATGGATAAAAATAGTATCAATGTCCCAGAAGCCTTAAGTTATTAAACCAAAATTGCAGTACCAGGTGTTGGATACCTGTCTTTGAGTCATTGGTTAGGGGGTTTGCAGGGACTCCCAAAAGAAACACAAGCTATTTTTATTGCTAAACATACTGTAAAGTTGTCCATTGAATATAAAGATAGCAAACTGGAAGTTTTCTCCTAGCTAGCTAGTTTTCATGATGCTAGAAGGTACTGTGTAGGCTGGTGGAGAAAGAACAGTTATCAAGAGCCTTCCCCAGATATGATTTCTGTGAGGTTAAATACCACTACCTTTCAAGATATGCCTGCCTGTAATTGCAATTGTGGCATGAAGGCTATAGATACATTTCAAATTCAGTTTAAAACTTGTTCCACAGGTGAGATAATGTACCTGGTGCCATAGACTTTGCTAAAAACTGTTGGCCAGGGAATTCATATGCCATCTTGGAGAACCTACTGATGTTTTGCTAGATGGAAATAACACCAAACTGCATTTAAAATATTTATATTTAAAACTATAGATTGTAATAGTTTGCAGGCATCATCAGAGAAGTTTCTGCCGTTTGCAGTAGACAGCAGTCAATACAAATATACATTTGACACAAATGATCAAATTGTAGAAAATAAATGACTATGGAGCACTCAACCTTAAATGGAAATCTAAATCACAACACCAACACCAACAACAACAATAATGAAAACAATAACAACAGCAACAACAACAATAACAACAAGAAAGTTCAGAGAACATGGCCAGAAAAGGTTGCAGAAAGTTTACAAGAGTCAGAGATTGTTATGCTTCCCACACATGCCTGCAAGTGAGTTCACAGGAACTCTGTTTTCTACACACACCTGTAAGTAATAGCTTCTGTGAAAGAGTGAATACAGAGCCCCAGAGAGAGGTCTTTCTAGCTTAGCAGCCAGACATCAGATCCCTGTAACACACAACCGCACTATGGACAATATTATGATCCCTGGGACAGGATTCTCAATATTGAAACCTCTGTTCTGGATCTCTTTGTAGAATCCAGCCAAACAATTCCTGGAAGCAATTCCTGGAGCCAATATGGTGCAGCTCAGACAGATCTGAGTACTTGGAGTACAATAATGAGATAGGCATACTGGGTCACATGCCATTCAGGGCACATATGCACTGTGCGCTTGCAAACTGCACCTGAACCAAAACCTGTGCTTGGGCTTCTCCCTTTCAGTTCACTCTACCAGGCAGCCACAATGCCATGCGTACTCCTGCACTTGATCACTTACTCCCGAGAACTTCCTCCTTTATCTGAAACATCAACACCCACATTCAAACCAGTGGAACTCTCTCGTCTTCCTGAAGAATTCTCCAGACTCCAAAATCAGAATGACCCAGTCAGCAATACAGGCTCCAGGAACAAAAAACAAAGGCCCCTGACCATAAGATGACTAGAAGCAGGCATAAAAACACATCCCACAAAAATCAGAAGATCATGGTTTCACCAGCAACCCCCAAAATCAATGGATATTTTAATTCATCTGAAACAAGAAAGATGATTGTAAAGTTATGCTTATTGAGTTACTAGAGGCCATAAAGAGCAAATGAACAAATCACACAAGGAAATCTAAGCAAATACAGCCACACAAATAGAAGCAAATAAAGAGGAAACTAACAAAACTCTCAGAGAAATACAGGCAAATATAGCCACATATATAGAGGTACTTAAAGAGGAAGTTAATAAAAAATAGAGGCCATCATGGAAATACAGAAATCCACATTGAACACATGGATAAAATAGTGCAAGACATGAAAACAGAATTAGAATCAATAACGACAACACAAAGAAAACCCTGGATTTGGAGAAATTAGAGAAGAGATCAGGAACCAAAAAGGTAAGCATCACCAAAATAATACAAAAGAAGGAGGAGAGACTATCAGGCACTGAACATACAATTGCTGAAATTGATACATCTCTCAAAAAAATAAAATCAGAAAAGTCCCAAACAGAAAACATCAAAGAAATCAAGGACGCCATGAAAAGACGAAATTTAAGAATAATAGGATTAGATGAAGTAAAAGATTCCAGGATCCAAAGTCCAAAAAACATTTTCAAGAAAATCATAGAAGAAACTATTCCCAAACTAAAGAAAAAAAATGTTCGTAAATATATAAGAGGTTACAGAACACCTAATAGACTAGACCAGAAAAAAACCTAGTCATGTAAAATAATCAAAACACTAAATCTATAGAACAAAGAAAAAACATTAAAAGCAGTTAGGGAAAATGGCCAAGTAACATACAAAGGTTACTTGTATATTAGAATCAAACCAGACTATTCAACAGAAACTATGAAAGCCAGAAGGGGTGGACAGATATCATGCAAATCATAAGAGAACACAGATGTCAAACTATACTAATATAACTAGCCAAACTGTCAATCAGTGTAGATGGAGAAAACTGTTCCATGACAAAACTAAATTTAAACGATATTTACACAGCAACCCAATGCTACAGAAGATAAAAGAAGGAAAGCACCAAACCAATGAAATAAACTACAGCCAAGAAAACATAGGATATAGATAACTTCACAAGAAAGAATTAAAAGAAAACAAGCATTGTAACACAATAACATGTCCAACAAAGGAACTAAGGAACTAACAATCATTGGTAACTATTCTCTATCAACATCAATGGATTCAACTCTCCAATAAAAATACACAGACTAAAGAATGGTTGTGGAAACAGGATACAACATTCTGCTGCATCCAAGAAAGACACCTTTGAAACAATAACAGACACTATCTCAGAGTAAAAGGCTGGAAAAAGGTTTTTCAAGCATACAGAACCAGAAAACAAGTTGGAGTAGCTATTCTACTCTCTCATTAAATATACTTTCAACCAATGTTGGTATAATGTTCTTTTGAAATGATTACACCTTACCTTAACTTGTTCATTCAAATGTTGATTCCTCTCCCCCCTCCTTTGGTTTCAGTCTGGATATTGCATTGTTTTATTTATTCTAAGCGTCACCTGTCTCAACTTTGTGTAAACACGCCAAAATAAACAACCAGCCACAATGCTGAACAATGGAAATGAAGTAGGAAGAGAGGGAAGAGCCAGAAGGGAGGAAGGTGGGAGGCAGAGGAAGAGCAGGAGGGAGGCAGGCAGAGGCTGGGAGAATAGAGCTGAGAGAGAGATCTTGGAAAGATGTGGAGAGATGGACTGGACCCAATATATGACTAAAAGCAAGTATAATGTGGGAAATCTAAATGTTAGGAAACTATGAGGGATTGGAAATTTTATATGGAGTAACTATTACCCAGCATTGTGTTCTAGGTTAATTAAATAAATCATAGTCTCTGTGTGGTGATTTGGTTATACAGCAGTTTAAGATTAACAGCAGCTTTACTAAAAGCTATATCAATTGTAAATATTAATTGCCACTTACAACAAACAAAGAAAAGATTCAAAACAGATGAAGAGAGACACTTCATTCTCATCAAAGGAAAAATACACCAGAAGGACATCAAGATCCTGAACATCGATCAATGCCCCACAAACAAGAGCACTTGAACTCATAAATGGAACAGCGCTAAGAGGAAAGTTCATAGCAATAAGTGCCTCCAGGAAGAAGTTGGACATACCTCATACAAGCAACATGAATGCACACTTAAAGTCTCTAGGAAAAAAAATGAAGCAGACACACCCAAGCGGAGTAGATAATTGGAAATCAAACTCAGAGCTGAAATCAATAAATTATAAACAAATAAACCAAGTCAAAGAACCAAAGACCAAGAGCTGGTTTATTGAGAAACTCAATGAGTAAGCCAAACTAACTAGAAGGCAGAGAGAAACTATCCAAATCAGCAAAATCAGAAACTAAAAGGGAAACATAAAAAAAAAAAAAAAACCACTGAGGAATTCCAAACAACCATTAGGTCTTACTGCAGAAGCCTATATGCCACAGAATTTGAAAATCTAAATGAAATGGACAATTTTCTTGATAGATTCCATTTAACAAAATTAAATCAAGATCAGGTAAACAGATTGAATTGTCCTATATCCCCCAAGAAAATAGAAGCAGTCATCAAAATATCCCTTCCAACAAAACAGTCCAGGGACAAATGGTTTCAGTGCAGATTTCTACCAGACATTCAAAGAAGAGGTAACTCTAATCTTTTTCTAACTATTCGACAAAATAGAAAAAGAGTGAAAATTTTCAAACACATTCTATAAAGCCACATTCATCTTCATCTGTAAACCACAAAAAGACCCAAAAAAGAGAATATCAGACCTATATCTTTTATGAACACAGAGGCAAAAATACTCAATAAAATACTTGCAAACTGAATCGAAGAACACATAAAAGATATCATCCATCATGACCAAATAGGCTTCATCCCAGGAATGCAGAGATAGCTCAGTATAAGGATATCCATCAATGTAATCCACCATATAAACAAACTGAAAGAGAAAAAACAGAAGATCATCTCCTTAGATGCCAAAAAAGCATTTAACAAAAACACACCCAATCATGTTCAAAGTCTTAGAGAGATCAGAGATATAAGGCACATATATAAACATAGTAAAGACAATATATAGCAAACCTGTAGCCAACATCGAACTCAATGGAGAGAAACTTAAATCAATCCCACTGAAATCAGGGACAAGGCAAGGCTGCCTACTCTCTCCATATCTCTTCAATGTAGTACTGGAAGTTTTAGCTAGAACAATAAGACAACTATAAAACAACTAAAAAAGATCAATGGGATACAAATTGCAAAGGAAGAAATCAAATTATCACTATTTGCAGATGACATGAAAGTATACATGAGTGACCCCCAAAATTCAACTAGAGAACTCCTTCAGCTGATAAACACCTTCAGCAAAGAGGTTGGATACAAAGTTAACTCAAAATATTCAGTAGTCATCCTGTGTACACAAGACAAAAGGTTTGAGAAAGAAATTAGGGAAACAACACCTTTCAAAATAGCCACTAATCACATAGTGTACCTTGGTGTGTCTCTAAGCAAGGAAGTGAAAGTCCTGTTTGAAAAAAAAATTCAAGTCCCTGAAGAAAGAAATTGAAGAAGATATCAGAAGATGGAAAGATCTCCCATGCTAATGGATCAGAAGGATTTACATGACAATAATGGACATCCTGCCAAAAGTAATCAACACATTCAATGCAATTCCTATCAAATTGCCAACAGAATCCTTGAAAGTACAATTCTAAATTTATTATGGAAAAACAAAACACTGAGAATTGCTAAAACAAACCTGTACAACAACAGATTGTCTGGAGTTATCTCCATTCCTCATCTCAAGCTGTACTACAGAACAATATTAATAAAAATTGCATGTACTGGCATAGAAACAGTATGGTGGATCAATAGAATTGAACAGAAGACCCAGAAATAAACTCACACACATACAGATACTAGATTTTTGACAAAGAAGCCAAAACCATAAAATGGAAAAAAGACAGCATCTTCAACAAATGGTGCTGTTCAAACTGGATGTGCATATGGAGAAAAATGAAAATTAAGCAATATTTGTCACCCTGCACAAAACTAAAGTCCAAGTGGATCAAAGAGCTCAACATAAAACCAGACACAGTAAATCAGTTAAAAGAAAAATTGGGGAAGAGTCTTGAATTCATTGGCACAGGAGACAATTCCCTGTACAGAACAACAACAGCACAGGCTCAAAGATCAATAATCAATAAACAGGACCTCATGAAACTGTATAGCTTCTTTAATGAAAAGCACACTGTCATCAGAACAAAACGACAGTCTATAGACTGGGAAAGGGTCTTCACCAACCATGTATCTGACAAAGGGCTAATATACAGAATATACAAAGAACCAAAGAGGTTAAAAAACAACAAAACAAGTAATCCAATTTAAAAAGGGGGTACAGAGCTAAACAGAGAATTCTCTATAGAAGAAAATCTAAGAGAAGAGGAATATTTAAAGAAATCCACAATATGCTTAGTCACCAGGGAAATTCAAATCAAAGCGACCCTGAGATTTTACCTTACACATATCAGAATACCCAGGATCAAAAACTCAAGTAGCAATACTTCCTGGAGAGGATGTGGAGAAAGGGGAAAGGTCCTCCATTGCTGATAGGAATGTGAACTTGCACAACCACTTTGGAAATCAATCTTGTGCTTTCTCAGACAATTAGGAATAGTATTTCCTCATGTTGCAATCTGCACCACTCTTAGGCACTTATACAAAAGATGCTCAAGTACACAACAAAGATATTTGCTCAAACTTGTTCGTAGTAGCTTTATTTGTAATAGCCCGAAATTAGAAACAACCCAGATGTCCCTTAGCTGAGGAATGGATACAGAAATTATGGTATATTTACACAATGGAATACTACTCAACAATTAAAAACAAGGAATCATGAAATTTGCAGGCAAATTTGGGGACCTGGAATTGATCATCCTGAGTGAGGTATCCCAGAGCAGAAAGACATACCTGCTATATACTGACTTATATGTTGGTATTAGACACGTAATATGGGAATAATATACTAAAATCTATAAACCTAAAGAAGCTAAGCAAGAAAGAGGATCCTGGGTATGATGATCACTCAGAAAAGCAAGTGGGACAGATATCAGAAGAGGGAGAAATCAGGGAACAGGAGACTACCAAAGAGGGCCTCTGAAAGACTCTACCCAGATGGGTTATCAAAGTAGGTGCTGAGGTTCATAACAAAACTTTGGACAGAGTAAAGGGAATCTTATTAAAGAACGGGGAGATAGAAAGACCTAGAGTAGGCCAGAGCTCCACAAGGAGAGCCACAAAACCAATATATCTGGTCCCTCACACAACCAAGGAAGAAACACAATTTTAGTTGGCTGTTTCTGGGCCCAGGTGTCTTTTCTGAGACTGATACTCCAAACAAGTACCATTCATGGAGATAACCAAATCCACTGCACAGATGTAGCCCAAGGCAGCTCAGTGTCGAAGTGGATTCTCTTTTTAGGGGAGCAGAGACTGTTTCTGACATGAACTCAGTGGCTGGTTCTTTGATCATCTCCTCCTGAGGGGTAAACAATCCTACCACGCTACAGAGGATGACAATGCAGCCGATTCTGATGAGACCTGATGGTCTAAGTTCAGAGGGAAGGGGAGGAGAACTTCCCCTATCAGTGGACTTGGGGAGAAGTCTGGAAGGAAATAAAGGAGGGTGGGAATGGGAGGAGGTGAAGGAGGTGCTACAGCTGGGATACAAGGTGAATAAACTGTAATTAATATAAAAATAAAAGCAAAACAAAACACTGTTCCCAAAACCTTAATAAGTGGGAGATTTCAACACACCATTCTCACCAAGGGACAGATCATCTAGACAGAAGCTAAATAGGGAAATAGTGACACTTACACAGGTCCTAAATCAAATGGACCTAATAGATGTCTATGAAACCTTTCACGCAAACTCAAAAGAGTATAAATTCTTCTCAACATCTCCTGGAACCTTCTCCAAAGTTGACCACATAGTAGGACACAAAGCAAGCCTCAACAAATGAAAGAAGATTTAAATAATCCCTTGTATCCTATCATTCTACCATGTTCTAAAACAGGACCCCAACAAAAAGAGAAATAACAAAAAGCCTACACATGCACGGAAGCTAAACAACTTTCAACTAAATGACAGCTGGATCAGGGAAGAAATAAGAAAAAAAAAGTAAATTAGCAACTTCCTAAAATGAAATGAAGGCAAAATTTAATCAAACTTATGGGACACAATGAAAGCAGTGCTAATAGCACTAAGGGCCTTCAGAAAGAAGTTTGAGATATTACACACAAGCAAATTTACTGCACACCTCAAAACCATAGAAAAAAAGAATGCGAAACACCCAAGAAGAGTAGACTGTAGGAAATAATTAAACTCATGGCTGAAATCTATAAATTAGAAACAAATAAAACAATTAAAAGAATCAATTTAACCAAGAACTGGTTCTTTGAGGAAATAAACAAGATAAACAAACCCTTACCCAAAATAACTAAAAGACAGAGAGAAACTATCCAAATCAGCAAAATCAGAAATGATAAGGGGGACATAACGACAGACAATAAGAAAATCAAAACAATCATTAAGTCTTACTTCAAAAACCTATATGCCATAAAATATGAAAATCCAAATAAAATGGAAAGTTTTCTTGAAAAAATTCCATTTATATAAGCTAAAAAAATCAGGCAAATAGGTTAAAGAATCCTATATCCCCCAAGGAAATAAAAGCTGTCATCAAAAGTCTGTCATCCAAGTGATCCATGATGGCTGCCCCAGGATGACACTGTGTCTGAGAAACAGGACAGTAGTGTAGGCACAGCAACCAGGAGACTGAGATCTCGGACCTAAAACACCAGCCTTTGCGACTGCCAGGTGAGCTGAATTCCTATGGTGGGGAAATAGAGTGGAAAGTCCAAGGGACTCCCAGCTATTCCCAGGAAAAATTCCGGTGGGTGACAGGCTGCGCACAGCCACACTGGGCGCCTAAGCCGCCATTTCGGTCTGGGTCACACAGTACCCGGGACAGACTGAGTTTCACCCAGATACTGCGGGCTACACCTGTCAGACTCACACCCCTAGGCGCACCCAGCCACAACCCTGGATTGGGACTCATAGTATCAGGTTCAGACTGAGGTGCCCCCAAATACCATCTCAGATCGTGGTGCACAGCCCCTGACCCAGAAGGAGGCACCAAGACTCCAGTCCAGAAGAGAGCCCTTAGCAGCAAGCTGAGGTCAGAGCACGGAGCCTCCTGACCAGAGCAGCGCCACCAGCGGACATATCAAAGAGGGACATGCAGCCTTTGGCACAAAGTGAGGAGCCAAACCTCCAGACCAGAGGGGAGAGTAGCCTGTGGTGCTCACAGCTTCTAGCACAGAGCACGAAGCCGGGCACGCAGATCCCACAACAGAGTTCAAATGAGGGACAACACACACTATCAAACCACCAGAACTCCCTAAAAGAATACTCCTGACACAAGAGATTGAGAGTTCCAGTCTGAAGCTCAGCCTTAAAGCACAAACAGCTCCTTGATTATATATAAACAAATGCCCAGAAATCGGCAAAAAAAATCACCCAACAATAATCAGGACACCATGGCCCTACCAGAAACACCCGAAAGCAACAGAGATTTAAATGCAGTGGAGACACAGGAAAATTATATTAAAGCTATGATTATGCAGATATTAGAGGAACAAAAAGAGGAACAAAAAGAGGAAATGCACAAGGCCTTCAAAGAAATTAAGAAGGATTTGACTGCCCACATACAGAAACAATTAAAGGTAGACAGAGAGGAAACAACCAAAATGGGAGACACAGTCAATCAGATAAAGGAAATGATACAAAGCATGAAAGCAGAATTAGAATCTATAAAGAAGACACAAACGGAGAAGAACCTGGAACTGGAGAACTTAGAGAAAAGATCAGGAACCACAAAGGTAAGCATCACCAACAGAATACAAGATATGGAAGAGAGAATCTCGGGAAATGAAGATACTCTGGCTGAAATGAATTCCTCAATGAGGAAAAAATGAAATCGAATTCCTCAATGAGGAAAAAATGAAATCAGAAAAGTCCCAAACACAAAACATCCAAGAAATCAAGGATGCCATTAAACATGAAACCTAAGAATAATTGGAATGGATGAAAAAGAAGACTCCGGGCTGCAAGGAACGGAAAATATTTTTAAGAAAATCATAGAAGAAAATTTTCCCAACTTATAGAAAGAAATGTCCATAAACATACAAGAAGCCTACAGAAAACCAAATAGACTAGATCAGAAAAGAAATACCTCTCACCACATCATAGTCAAAACACTAAACTTATGAAACAAAGAAAAAAATATTAAAGGCAGCAAGGGAAAAGGGTCAAGTAACATATGAAGGTAGACCGATCAGACTCATACCAGACTTCTCATCAGGAACTATGAAAACCAGAAGGGCCTGGACAGAAGTCATGCAGTCCTTAAGGGAACACAGATGGCAACCAAGACTACTATACCCAGCAAAGCTTTCAATCATCATAGATGGAGAAAACAAAATTTTCCATGACAAAACAACATTCATACAATACCTACACAGCAACCCAGCCCTTCAGAAGTTACTAGAAGGAAAACTTCAGTCTAACTGAAACAACTACATCAAAGAAACCATAGGATACAGATAATTTCCCAATGACAACAACAAAAAAGCAATGAATCAGAGTAAGAACACCAACTCCACAAAAAAAGGAACTAACAGTCATTGGTCACTATTATCTATCAACATCAATGGACTCAACTCTCCAATAAAAAGACATAGATTAACAGAATGGTTG
>JAQQSO010001270.1:0-16200 GCA_028658305.1 Pachyuromys duprasi
TGTTGATGACTGCTTCTATTTCCTTGGGTGATATAGGTCTATTCAATCTTTCTATTCTATCTTGGCTTAATTTAGGTAGGTGGAATCTCTCAAGAAAATTGTCCATTTCATTTAGATTTTCAAATTTTGTGGCATATATGCTTTGGTAGTAAGACCTAATGATTGTTTGGATTTCCTCAGTGTCTGTAGTTATGTCCCCCTTTTCATTTCTGATTTTGCTGATTTGGATTGTTTCTCTCTGCCTTTTTGTTAGTTTGGCTAGGGGCTTGTCTATCTTGTTGATTTTATCAAAGAACCAGCTCTTGGTTTCATTGATTCTTTAAATTATTTAATTGTTTCTAATTGATTGATTTCAGCCCTGAGTTTGATTATTTCTGGCTGTCTGCTCCTCTTGGGTGTATCTGCTTCTTTTTTTTCTAGGGCTTTCAGTTGGGCTATTAAGTTGCTTGTATGAGATGTTTCAAATTTCTTCTTGAAGGCACTTAGTGCAATGAACTTTCCTCTTGGAACTGCCTTCATTGTGTTCCATAGGTTTTGGTATGTTGTGCTTTCATTTTCATTGAATTCTAGGTAGTCTTTAATTTCTTTCTTTCTTTTATTATTTTTTTACACGCCAATGAGATCAAGGCTACTTCACTCTCTTTTAGGTTCAGTGTGTTTGGTTTTATTTTGAGGTCTTGGATACATTTGCATATCCGTTTTGTTCAAGGTGATAAGCATGGACTTATTTGGATTCCTCTACCTGGAGTCTTTCAGTTTCAAATGCATTATTTGTTAAGGACTCATTTCCAGTGTGTATTTTTGAAATATTTGTAAAAACTCATGTGTCTATAGATGTGTATGTTTATGACTGAGTCTTTGACTTGATTCCTTTGATCAATGTGTCTGTTTTTTTTATTGCATGTGTGAAAATAGCGTACTTTTTAAAATTTAATTTCATTTATATATTTATTTATTATTATTTATGCACTTGGTATCCCTGTTTCAGCCTCCTCCCTTATTTTCCTCCCAGTCCCACCAACTCTCCCTCTTCTCCCCCTATGCCCTATCCCTAGTCTCCTGATAAGGGAGGACCTTCTCCCTGTCTATCAGACCCTAGAATGTCATGCTGTTTGAATCACTATGCCTCTGTATTACAACTTAAAATCAGAGATGATGATACCATCAGTAGTTCTTTTTTTATTCAGTATTATTTTAGCTCTCTTGGGATTTTCGTATTTTCTTTTTTGTATTTTTTCACTTCTAATTATTTATTTATATTTTTATAAATTACAGTTTATTCACTTTGTATCCCTCCTGTAGCCCCCTCCCTTTTTCTCCCCTCCTTCATCCAGTCCCAATCCCACCCTCTCTCCCTCATCTTCTTTGATACTCCTTCCCAAGTACACTGATAGTGGAGGTCTTCTTCCCTTTCCATCTGATCTTAGCCTGTCAGATCTTGTATGGACTTCCCTGCACTGTTTTCTTCTGTGGTCTGGTAAGGCTGCTCTCCCTTCAGGAGGAGGTGATCAGAGAGCCAACCACTTACTTCATGCCAGACACAATTCCTGTTCTCATTACTAGGAAACCCACTAGGAGACTGAGAAACCGGCTATATCTGTGCAGGGGTTCTCAGGATTCTTGGTTATCTCCATGCTTGGTCATTGGTTGGGGTATCAGTCTAAGAAAAAAAAATACAAAAACACTGCTCCCAGAATTTTTTGATCTGTTGCTCTCCTTGTGAAGCCCCTGTCCCCTCCAGGTATTCCTATCTCCACCTTCTTTCAAAAGCCTACATACACATGGAAACTAAACAACTCTCTACTCAATGAGCTCTTTGTCCAGGAAGAAAAGAAAAGAAAAGAGAGAGAGAGAGAGAGAGAGAGAGAGAGAGAGAGAGAGAGAGAGAGAGAGAGAGAGATTTAATAAAATTCAATGAAAATGAAGGCACAACTTACCCAAACTTATGGGACACAACAATAGCAGTGCTAAGAGAAAAGTTCATAGCATTAAGTGCCTTCAAGAAGAAATTTGAATCATCACATACAAGCAATTTAATGGTACACTGAAAATCCCTAGAGGGGGAAAAAAAAACAAGCAGAAACACTGAAGTGTTGACCATTGGAAATATTCAAACTCAGAATAGAAATCAGTGAATTAGAAACAAGGAAAACAATTTAGAGAGTCAATGAGACCAAGAGCTGATCCTTTAAGGAAATAAATAAGATAGAGAACCCTTAGCCAAACTAAAAGACAGAGAGAAACTATCCAAATTGGCAAAATTAGAAATTAAAAGGGGGACTTAACAACAGACCCTGAGGAAATCCAAACAATTATTAGGTCCTACTTCAAAAGCCAATATGCCAAAAACATTGAAAATCTAAATGAAATGTTTTCTCAAAGATAGCTAAAAATTGTCCAATCAAGACTTATAATAATACAGTTGGAATTTTGTTGGGGATTGCACTGAAGCTGTAGATTGCTTTTTGTGGAATTGATATTTTCACAATATTAATCCTACCAATCCATGAACATGGGAGATCTTTACATCATCTTATACCTTAAAAGTTTCTTTCTCCAAAGATGTAAAGATTTTATCCTACAAATCTCATACAAGATATTTTATATTATTTGAGGCTATTGTGAAAAGTGTTATTTCCCTGAATTTATTGAATTCTGCTTCTCATTTTAATATAGGAGAGCTACTGATTTTTTTGTGACTTAACCTTGTATCCAGTTACTTTGCTGAATGCAGCTGGTCAAATAGGCTTTTCCTACTTTTAAAATCCCTTCATCAATTTTTAGGGTTACTTATGCACACTATCATATATTAAAATAAAGAAATTTTGGGTTTTTCCTTTCCAACTTTATCCCCTGAATCATCTTCAGTTTTATTATAATCTTGCTAAAACTTTAAGGACTGTATTATATAAGTATGAAGATAGTGGATTGGCTTGTATTGTTCCTGATTTTATTGGAATTACTTTGAGTTTCTCTCCATTTGAATTAATGTTTGAACTATGGAATTGCTGTAAAGTGCCTTTATTATTTTGTGGTATGTTTTCTTTATCTCCAATCAGTCCAAAATTTCCATCAAGACTTTTTTTTTTTTTTACTTAATGGGATGATCCCGTTTGTTTTTTGTTTGTTTGTTTGTTTTTGTTCTTATTTCTCATTTGCATATGCGATTAAGTTTACTGACTTTCATGTGTTGAACCATCCCTGCATCTCTGGGGTTCAGTCTTCTTGATCATGTTGGATGATCTTTTTTTTTCTTTTATTAAAAACATTATTTTTTATTAATTACAGTTCATTCACTTTGTATCCCAGATGCAGTCCCTTCCCTCCTCCTCTCCCAATTACAACTCCACTCCCTCCCTCAAATCCTCCCTTGCTCCTCCCCAAGTCCACTGATAGGGGAGGATCTCCTCCCCTTCCATCTGACCCTAGCCTATCAGGTCTCATCAGGATTGGCTGCATTGACTTCCTCTGTGGTCTGTTAAGGCTACCCCCTCCCATCAGGGGGAGTTGATAAAAGAACCAGCCTCTGAGTTCATGTCAGAGACAGTTCCTGTTCCCATTACAAGGGAACCCACTTAGATACTGAGCTGTCATGGGCTACATCTGCTCAGGAGTTCTAGGTTATCTCCATCCATGGTCCTAGGTTGGAGTATCAGTCTCAGAAAAAAATTCCTTGTGCCCAGAATTTTTTGATCAGGTAATCTCCTTGGGGAGCTCTTCTCCCCTTCTTTCATAGGATTATGTGCACTCTGCTCAAAATTTGGCTATGAATCTCAGAATCTGCTTTGATACCATGCTGTGTGGAAGATAATCTATTGAATGTATTCTTGGATTCATTGTGCAAAAATTTTATTAAGTGCTTTTGCATATATATTCATAAGATAACCCAGTCTATAATTTTCTTTCTTTGTTTTGTCCTTACTTGGTTTGGGTATCAGGATAACTGTGTCCTCATATAGTCAATTTGGCATTGTTTCTTCTGATTCAATTTTGTAGAATAGTTTGAGGAGCAATAGTATGAACTCCTGTTTGAAAGTCTAATAGAAGTCTACCTAAAACCATCTCGGTCTGGATATTTTGTGGTTGGTAGACTTTTAATTTTTGCTTCTAGTTCATTAGGGGTTTTATGTCTGTTTCAATTGCATGTCTCTTCTTGTGTAGATTTGGTAAGTAGCATATATTGATAAAATTATTAGTTTCTTCTCAAGTTTTCAACTTGCAGAAATACAGATTTTGAACGTATGTTCTTATGGTTCTCTGGATTTCCTTGGTGTCTGTTATTTCTTTTTATTAATTGTCAATGGATTTATTAATTTTCTGTATAAGGATATCTATCATATTTATAAGAACTATTTTAAGGTCTTTGTCTTGTGTTTTAGCTATGTTGCAATACTCAGGGTCTACTATGTTAGGGTTGTAGAAACATATTTTCCTGGCTATTATTGATTTTGTTTTTATGCTGACATCTCAGCGTCAGAGTCAGGGATGATTATAATTCAAGGGTCTAATATCTGGTCTAGTGTTTTTTGGGTAAGTGTATTTTTGGGTGCCCTCTCTAGTACTTCAAAGAATGTGATGGTTGTTTGCTGCCTGGTAGGAAGTTCTTCTGGGCTCCTGATACATGTGGTCATAGAGGGTTCTGGATAGAATGTGTTCCTGGGTAGTCCAAGGTGACATTTAGTAATGGCGATGAGCTAAGAGTAGGGGCTGAGGACATATACAGGAGGGCCAAAAGTAGGTTATTTCACAAGGATCTGCTTAGTCCCCTGGGAATGGCATCAGAGAGTAAGCAGAGGCCACCACATACAGTTTTCTACAGAGCTGGATATATGACTGGTAGATTGGATATAAATGAGAGGAGTAAGATTAGAGATTTGAAGCTTCTCTACTTGTTTTGCCAGCCTACTTGATTCTCTGCTAGACTTACCTGTTGGGTTCACAGAGAAAATCTTCTGGACTTATGGCTAGGATAACAAAATGAGTTTGGAGGAGAATATCTGTGTGATCCCCTGGAGACTGAGGTAGAGAGGTGTGAGGGGTGGAGCATGGTCTACTATAAAGTTGCTAGTCGACTATCGAGTTGGATTTGGAGGAGAAGAGAGAATATCAAAGCTCCACATTTATGCTACCTGCTTCACTTGATGTAGTGAACTGTGGTGTCCCAGGTACTGCCTGCATGTCGTGGCTGCTGTGATAGAGTGCTGACTATGGGAAGATATTATGGAGAGGCCATCTGTATTTCTACTGGAGCTCAGTGTATGAAGGGAAGCAGGGCTCAATCTGGTGTTTCCCTACTGAGCTGGGGAGAAAACTTGGGGAATGGTTAAGGAAAAGAAGACAGAATTGAAAAGATCCATAATTACGCTACCTGCATTGCTGGCATGGTGTGGCCCATTGTTTCCTAAGGAATGCCAGCTTCTTTGTGGGGAGAGGCTGGGATAAAGTAGTGAATAGGGGATAGAAGTTTGAAGCGAAATATTCATGTGAGCCTCTAGATGATGCAGGGGCAAAGGCACAACAGATGGTCTGCATCAGAACTGGGAACAAGTATAGGGTTTTGGATCTGGAAGAAAGGAAGGAGAGGTGAACATATACAATTAGCCTGCCTGCTCCCTTGGATTGAGTAGCTCTCATTTCTTTTTTTCTTTTCAAAGGGTAAAATGTGTTTGAAATTTGTCAAGATTCCCTTGCAGTCATTGTCCCAAGCAAAACCTGGTTCTCAAACTGCAGCAGATTAATACAAACATTGTTGATTGACATGAACCAATCACATCAGTGCAGCCAGAAGACTGATATAAAATTAATTAAGGTGATTATAGAGGTGTAAACAGGCTTTAGGAAATGAATTTACTAAGTGGTCTTGTTAATTGCTTGAACATTAATCAGAATTTGAATTGAAAATTGTTCTGCTCTGCTGTGTTCCTCATAAGCTCAGTCATTTTCAGAAGCCTTTTATTTGTTCCTTCAGGTTCATTTTCCTCCACACAACTCTTGCTTTGTTTGTAGTGTTTTATTAGTAGATAACTAAATGCAATAATATATGCAAAATATGAGACAGACTGTCATATAAGTCAGTATATTAATCTGTTCACAAATAAATATCTTCTTGTGCAGTTAACAAGCCTTTATGTTTCCTAAATTGAATCCTTCTACAATCTGAAAATATTCTAGAAGCAGATTCTGTCTTATCTGGCTTGCTTTAATTATTAAAGATAAAAAATTGCTTAAAAGCTTTTTATCCTGTTACTGCATCCTTATCTTTGTAACTTCACATATTAATTTAACATTGACATAGAAGAAACACAGCTGTCTTCTATTATTTGATTGGCAATGTGTCCACTATCGTCAATATGAACACCTATGTCTTTGGCTCATATGATTTAATTTTTCTACCCTATATAAGTCTAAAATTATAAATCACATACTTAGTAAGCTTTAGTAGTATGAATTCAGTTATTTTTTGTAATGATAAAAATGAAAGAGAAGGCTTCATAAATTCTGTTTATGTTTGACTATTGAACTATATTCACAGTCCCACATCAGTAAAATGAGAATTGTGCAGGCCACAGCTATATATTTTCTGATTCTAAATTGTCCTCACAAGTGCTCTTTTCAATATCAAGTATAAAGTTTAAGTTGATCACTATTAAAATTTATACAATTTTGATACAGCTGTCACTAAGATATCTATAGTGAGAATTTACTACACTTGGTGAAATTTCCTCTTTCCATCATAGTGTCATCATATAGTATAACTGTGTTCATATTCATTGACATCGAAGTCCTTCTCAGGAGATACTATCTAGAAACATTACGGGTCAAAATGAGAGTCCTGTGGCAATTTTGTGTTATCTGATATTGATAGGAGTTTTTTCTTCAAAGTGTCTATATAGGCTGCTCTACCATTTGAGTATTAGAGAATTATGCACAGGTAAGATTTCATCACTTTATTTATTAATGAATATGTTGGAGATTTACTATGAATAAAAAATTGTACTATCTATTAAACTATGTACATAATCAAAAAAGAATATGAAGATTTGTAACCTGACAAATTAGATGCTCTAAAATATTATTGATATGTTTTAGGAATGTTATTCAGCACATGTAAATATAAAGTCACAGGTTTTTTAATCTATAAGAAATATGTAAAATTATATGGCAAAATATATAACTTCTCTTACAAAATACTTAAACTTACTTATTACAAGTATTACATGATTTTTTTTTTCTTGGAAACATGTAAAGAAAAAAAAATCTATCTACTTATCCTAGACGGGTAACTGATCAAAGGAACAATAGTACCAAAGTTAAGGTTGTTAAAACACTGAGTATATTGGGGTTACTTACAAAAGCATAACTGATACAATATCAACTACCTCACACGCACACACACACACACACACACAAGAAAAAAACAAGCAAACCAAAAATATACCGAAGCATAGGTGGCAACTTATGAAAGTTGTAATCCTGGCAATTAAAGAGATGGTTTAACAATAAAAGAGCTTACTTTTCTTACAGAGGACCTGCCTTTGGCTCCCAAGCATCCATGTCAGGAAGGGCACACCTGCACAAAACTCAAACGCAAGGGGATACAATATTTTTTCCTGAGATCTGTGGTACCTACACATTAATGTCACATACTCACATAAGCACATACATATCTACATAAATAAAAATTTTTAAATATCTTGAAACAAATAAAGGGAGAAAGAAAAGAGGGACGGACAGAGGAAACACAAGCAAGTAGGCATGCAGGAAATAGGTTGGGGCCATTTCTTTCCCCAGAAGTCCATAATGCTTGCATACCCATTGGAAGAGAAGGACATTGTTAATCTTTTCAGTTTTAGGAAGTTCTTGAAACTTTTGAGTTATGTACATCTTTAGTCTTAATTGGCCTTAATCCAGGACTAAAAAATAATCAAATTGGAGGATGTTGCTATACAACAATAGGAGACAATATATTTAAAAGAAATTAAACACTTTCCTAGTGTTACCTTGTTATTATTATTTTATTTTATTTTTATATTAATCACAGGTTATGTACTTTGTATCCCAGCCATTGCCCCATCCTTCATTCCCTCCCAATTCCCCCATCCCTCCCTCATCTCCTCCCTGCACCTTTTCAAGTCCACTGATGGGGAGGACCTCTTCCCCTTCCATCTGACCCTAGCTTATCAGGTCTCTATATACCTAAAGAATATAAACAAGAAAGAGGACCTGGGGTAAGATGATCAATCCTCACTTACAAAGACAAATGGGATGGACATTGATGCAGGAGAAAACAGGCAACAGGACAGGAGCCTACCACAGAGGGCCTCTGAAAAACTCTACTTAGCAGTGTAATCAAAGCAGATATTAAGACTCATAACCAAACCTTCAGCAGAGTGCAGGGAATCATATGAAAGAAGGGGGAAGTAAGTAAGACCTGTAGAGGACAGGAGCTCGACAAGGACCAAACATATCAGAGCACAGGGGCCTTTTATGAGACTGTTTCTCCAACCAAGGACCTCTACTGGGATGTAGCCCATGGTAGCTCAGTATCCAACTGGGTACCCTAGTAAGGGGAACAGGGACTATTTCTGACATGAACACAATGGCTGGCTCTTTGACCCTCCCCCAACCCCCAAGGGAAGAGCAGCCTTGCTGGACAATAGAAGAGAACATTGCAGCCAGTCCTACCTGTATCTTGAGGTGGTACTATTCCTAATTTTCTGAGAAAGCACCAGCTTGATTTCCAAAGTGGTTGTACAAGTTTACATTCCCAACAGCAGTGGAGGCTGGTTCCCTTTTCTCCATATCCTCTCCTGCATGGTTTTCACTTGAGTTTTTTATCTTAGCCATTCTGATGGATATAAGGTGAAATCTCAGGGTCGTTTCGATTAGCATTTCCCTGATGACTGAGGAGTGAACATTTCTTTGTTTCTCTGCCATTCGATATTCCTCTGTTGAGGAATATCTGTGTTTAGCTCTTTATCCTATTTTTGTTGTTGATGATGTTTAATTTTTTATTTTAATTTTTATTAATTCTGTTTTATTCACTTTGTATCCCCCCTAAACTCCTCCCTCCTCCCCTCCCAATCCCACCCCCCGCCTTCTCCATACATGTCCCTCCCCAAGTCCACTGATAGGAGAGGTTTTCTTCTCCTCCCTTCTGATCCTAGTCTATCAGCTCTCATAAGGAGTGGCTTTATCCTATTTTAATTGAGTTCCTTGGTTTGTTTCTGTTTAACTTCTTAAGTTCTTTATATATTTGGATATTAGCCCTCTGTGAGATATAGGGTAGGTGAAGATCCTTTCCCAATTTGTAAGCAGTCATTTTGGTCTTGCTTTACAGAAGCTTTTCAGTTTCATGAGTTCCCATGTATTGATTGTTGACCTTAGAACATGTGCTGTTGGTGTTCTGTTCAAGAAGTTGTCTCTTGTGCCAATGAGTCCATAGCTCTTTCCTACTTTTTTTTTTTCAAAAAGGTTTAGTGTGATTGTTTTTATGGTGAGATTTTAATCCACATGTGCAAGGTGATAAGTACGGTTCTATTTGCCTTTTTCTACATGTAGATATTTGGAAACAACCCAGATTTCCCTCAATGGGGGAGTGGATACAGAAATTCTAGTACATTTACACAATGGAATCCTAAACAGCAATTAAAAATGAGGAAATCATGAAATTTACAGGCAAATGGTGGGAACTAGGAAATATCATCCTGAGTGAGGTATTCTAGAAGCAGAAAGATTCCCATGGTATGTATACACTTATAAGTAGATATTAGACTTATAATATGGGATAAACATCCTAAAATCTGTACACCTAAAAAAGCTAAGCAATGAGGAGGATCCTAGGAAAGATGATCAATCCTCATTCAAAAAGGCAAATGGGATGGACATCAGAAAAGGGAGAAAACAGAGAACAAAACAGGAACCGAACAGAGAGGTTCTCTCAAAGACTTTACTCGGCAGAGTATCAAAGCAGATGCTGAGATGTATAGCAAACTTTGGCCAGAGTGCAAGGAAAGAAGGGGGTGATATAAAGACCTAGAGTGGACAGGACCTCCCTAAGTAGAGAAACAGAACCAAAAATCTGGGCAAAGAAATATTTTCTGAGACTGATACTCTAATTAAGGACCATTCATGGAGATAACTTAGAACCCCTGAACAAAAGAAGCCCATGGCAGCTCAGTCTCCAAGCGGCTTCCCTAGTAAGAGCTGTCTGACATGAACTCAGTGACTGGTTCTTTGATTACTTCCCCATGAGGGTGAGCGGCATTACCAGGCCACAGAGGAAGACAATGCAGCCAGTCCTTATGAGACCTTATAGGCTAGAGCCAGATGGAGGGGGAAGAGGACCTCCACTATCAGTGGACTTGGAGAGGGACATGGAAGGAATAGAAGGAAGGTGGGTGTGCTTGGGAGGGGATAAAGGATGGAAGCTACAGCTGGGAGAAACTGTAATAAATAAAATATAAATTTAAAACACTGTTTTGTCCCCGATTATAGAGTTATAATGATTCTTTTCAAAATACAATAGTTTAATTTTACATGCATATACAAAAAATAGGAATATGTTTCAAATTATAACAGCACACAATTTTGAAAGATGTTATTCTAAAGAAAATTAGTCAGACAAAGAATAAAAAATTAAATGACTGTGCACATGATAGATAAAGAAGGAAGGAGAAAAAGGAGGAGAAAAATATGCTTAGGAGGAAAGAGATTAGAACAGAAATTAGAATAGTAGTTACTGAGATAAGGGATAAGGAGGAAATGGGAATGGACTGACAAGAGTCCCACAATTTAATGTTTTTTTTTTCAATTTTTAAAATTTATTTATATTTTTATCAATTACAGTTTATTCACTTTGTATCCCCGCTGTAGCCCCCTCCTTCATTGCCTCCTTATCCCACCCTAGTAACTCAATGGTTTAATGTTTAATTACTTTTTAAAATTTGTGTTGAAAATACATCTAGTGTAGTCATATTTGGAATGTTTTGAATATTTTCTGTAGTTTTTACATACTAAAATTGGTACATATGAAAATATTTTTGTTTCCTATTTGAACAGCTATAGTCTAAACCCTACTGAGGTAGTTTCTAGAAGGTATAAAAGGGGCTTATAAACGTAAATTATGTGAAAAACAACATTTCCACTTAAAATAAATTTCATATATGCCTAGGCAACAAATGGCAGTTTAAAAATATAAATTATTCATCTATAAGACAGATGATCAACCAGTAATATATGTATCCATGGATCATTATGTGCATTTCACACAAGCATTTATAGAAGGCAAATTGAGATTAAAGTAGTATAAAATGCAGAAAATAAACTGTATATTACATTTTATATTGTTGCTACTCTCATTATAAAACAACAAAGAAAAAAGTAACATTAATGATGATATCTTAAAATTTGACTATGTCTCATAAGATAGGTGTGTAATTATCATTGAATAACTCAATCATACAGAAAAACTTAAGGGAATGCTATTGCCTTTGTTTTCTTATTTTAATAATTTTAATATTTTCCACCTAATTGAACATCATGGTGGGACTTTTATCATCATAAATTAAAAATTAAAACATTTAAATATGTAAGAGAATCATATTGTATATCATGGCACATAAAATTAATTTATAACACATGCATGTTAAACATAAAGCTATCAAGTTAGTCTGTGATGTTCTTGTGTGTTGCTTATCCCCAAGCATCAATAGAGGACCTGGGGCATATTAACCATCAAACTTAGAGTTGGTTATAATTACTGATAATGATTAAAAAGTAATAAAGTTACAATTTTCTCAAAACGTTTCTAAAACAGACGTATACATATGTATGAATATACACATATATGCTAGGATTATAATGAAGCACATAATGTAATTCATTTGGCTATAAAAATTTAGTATTTGAAGAACAGCCATTTGCTAATGAGCTCCTGAAGAACGTAGGAATGAATGCTGGCTTACTGATGAAATTTATTTAGTCAAATAAATGAAAAGATATAAAACTAGCCATTCACTAGCCATAGTGAAAGGTGTAAAGAAAAAAGTAAAATGATATATAATATACTCAAAGTATGATATGTATCACTAGAATGTCTCAAGTTTTATTTATGTCAAAATTTTGGTTATTCCATTATTTTTTCTTTAAAATACATCAGAGCATATTTTCATAATTAGTTTAAGCTTCGTAACAATAAGCTTTCTGTTTTCTCTTGTTTCCATTAGTAGAAAGGGTCAGAGTTACGACTTAAGCATAATTACTTAATGGAATATATACTCTTTACTAGAGATTAGCCTGCTATTTTCTTCATCACATAATACTCCCTTGTGCAGAGAAGGAAAGTCATAATGCAGCATTGAAAGTGTCTCTAGGCCTGGAGTAAATTGGGTAGAGTATTTTTTATTTAAATTTTTTTATTAATTACAGTTTATTCACTTCGTATCCCAGCTGTAGCCCCCTCACTCATTCCCTCCAATTCCTGCCCTCTCTCCCTCATCTTCTCCAATGCCCCTACCCAAGTTCACTGATAGGGGAGGTACTCCTTCCCTTCCCTCTGACCCTAGCCTATAATGTCTCATCAGGACTGGTTGCACTGTCTTTCTCTGTGGCCTGGTAAGGCTGCTCCCCCTTAAGAGAGAGGTGATCAAAGAGCCAGCCACTGAGTTCATGTCAGAGACAGTCCCTGTTACCCTTGGTAGGGAACTAATTAGAATACTGAGCTACATCTGTGGAGGGGTTATGATCCAGTTTCACCACTCCTTGGCATATATCCAAAATATGCTCAAGGACACAACAATGATATTTGTTCAACCATATTTGTAGCAGCTTTATTCATAATAATCAAAACCTGGAAACAACCCAAATGCCCCCTAACTGAGGAATGGATGCAGAAATTGTAGTAAATTTACACAATGGAATACTACTCAGCAATTATAAAGAAAGAAATCATGAAATTTGCGGGAAAATGGTGGGATCTATAAAAGATCATCCTGAGTGAAGTATCACAGAAGCAGGAAGACACACACAGTATATACTCACTTATAAGTGGTTATTATACATGTAATATAGGATAAACATACTAAAATCTGTACACCTAAAGAAGCTAAGCAAGAAGGAGGACCCTGGGTAAGATGATCAATACTGACTGACAAAAGCAAAAGTGATGGACATCAGAAGAGAGAGAAAACAGGGACCAGGACAGAAGCCTTCCACAGAGGTTCTCTGAAAGACTGTACACAGCAGGGTATCAATGCAGATGATGAGAGTCATAGCCAAACTTTGGGCAGAGTACAGGGAATCTTATGAAAGGAGAAGATAGAAAGACCTGGAGAGTACAGGAGCTCCACAAGAGGAGTGACGAAATTCACCACACAGTGGGAAAAATGATTCAGAGAATTTCTCTGTATTTGTGATGCTTATAATAGCAATTTTCAAGTTAAACATAAGAATATTTTATGATATATTCATTGATAAGTGATTTAGTTAGTATAAAATAGAAAATATGATTTTGCAAGCTTAAACATTGTATGTCTATCACTGAAAGTTGGTCTCTTTCTACACTTCAGGGATGCAATGTGTACAGTATACATGAATCTGCTTCCAGAATAACAGAGCGTACTGTTCTGCAGTGAACTATACTTTGTATAGAAGGAAAGACTACTAAAACGTATAATATAGTGTCTTAATTTGACTTCCATTGCTGTATTATAAAAGAGTGCTCAAAAGCAGCTTTGTGGAAGAAAAGATTTATTTCAGTTCACACTTCCAGGTAGCAAGCTATCATTAATGGGAATCTGTTCAGGACTTCAAGACAAGAACCATGGATGAGAGATAGTTACAGGTTTGCTCATGCTGACATAGCTTTCTTATGCAGTCCAGGCCCGCCTGTGTGGGATAGTGCCATGTCAGTAGCCTAGGCCCTCCCACATTAACCACCAATCAAGAAAGAATCTCACATAGATGACCACAGGTTTTTCTTCTTCAGTCAACTCTTCAGTTGAGGTTTCATCTGCTCAGGTAACACTAGGTAGCGTAAAGTTGACAATACCATCTAACCAGAACATATATCAAACAATATATTTGTGACATAGAATCTTATAATTATCAAAAACAAAATTCATCAAAATTTTATGTACTGTTCTTTTTATTTTTTCAAAATTGATTCATTATATATCTTGATTGAAACACCCTCCCTCAACTGCCCCCAGTCCCACCATCCCTCATTCTTCCCCCATCCCCTTAGTCTACTGAAAGGGGAAGTTCTCCACAATTGCCATCTACCCACGGCTTGTTAAGTCTCATCAAGACTGCTTGGATCCTCTTCCCTCACGGCCTGGCAAGGTCTCATCACCAGGGGTGAGTGATCAAGCAACAGGTAACTGAGTGCATGATAGGACAACCCTTTCTCCCCTCATTTGGAGATCCACATGGAGACTGAGATGCCAATAGGCCACATCTGAGCAAGGGGTACTACCTTGGTGCATCAGTCACTGCAGGACCCCCTAGGTTCAGATCCTTAAGTTTTGTTGGTCCTTGTATTGCTTCTGTCCCCTCCATGTCCCTCTATTTACACACTGCTCTTCTTCCATGAGAATACCTGAGCTGTGCCCAAAGATTGGCTGTGAGTCTTCGCATCTGCTTCATCCCGTGTTGGGTGGAGCCTTTCAGAGAACCGTCTATGGTAGGCTCCTGTTCTGTTTCCTCTCTTCCACCACTTCCGGTGTCTATGCTGTTCAGCATTCTGAATGAGATTTAAGCATCCCCCCCCCACCTGCAGCGTCATCTTTATTGTTTACCTTCTTTAGGTCTGTAGATGGCTATCCTATAGTATATGACCAATATCTACATAAAAATGAGAATATACCATGCCACTCTTCTGTTTCTGTGTTACCTCACTCAGTGTGGTATTTTCTAATTCCATACATTTGCCTGAAAATGTCAATATCGTGTTTTTTAATAGCTGAGTAGTGTTCTATTGTGTAGATGTACCACAATTTCTTTATCCATTTCTCCACTGAGGGACATAGAGGTTGTTTCTGTATTCTGACTATAAGAAATAAAGCTGCTATGAACATACTTGAGCAATAACTGAGTCCTTATTAAAGGATGAGGCATCTTTGGGTTATGTGCCCAAAAGTGGTATAGACAGGTCTTGAGGTACTGCTATTCCTAATTTTATGAGAAAATGCCAGCTTGATTTTCAGAGTGATTGTACAATTTTCCACTCCCACCAGCAATGACGGAGGGTTCCCCTTTCTCCACATCCTCTCCAGCATGTGTTGGCAATGGAGATTTTTATCTTAGCCATTCTGATTTGTGTAAGATGAAATCTCAGAGATGTTTTGATTTCTATTTCCTGGTGACTAAGGATGTTGACTATTTCTTTGATTATTTCTCTGCAATTCAATATTCCTCTGTTGGAAATTCTCTGCTTAGCTCTGTACCCCATTTTTAAACTGGATTTTCAAAGATAGGAAACATTTATCTAGTCTCACATTTTTTGTAGTTCATTTTTAAAATATTTTCAGTTAAGGGAGGGGGTTTCAATCAGGATATATAATGAATAAATTTTGAAAAAAATTAAAATTAAAAAAGAACAGTACACAAAATTTTGATGAATTTTGTTTTTGATAATTGTAAGATTCCATGTCACAAATATATTATATAATATTATATATAATATATAATAATAATATTTATTATATATATTATATTTGTGTATATATATTGGATATTGGTCCTGGACCTTTTTCAGATGTAATGATGGTGAAGACCTTTACCCAGTCTGTAGGCTGCTGTTTTGTTCTGTTGCCAGTGTCCTTTTCTTTACAGAAGATTTTCAGTTTTACAAGGCCACACTTATTAATTATAGATCTTAGAGCTTGAGATGTTGGTGTTCTGTTCAGGAAATTGTCTCTTGTGTTAATAAGTTCCAGGCTCTTCCCCACTTTTTCTTTCAGCAGATTTAGTGTGTCTGGTTTTATGTTGAGGTCTTTTTTTTTATTAATTTATTTATTTTTATATCAATCACAGGTTAGGTACTTTGCATCCCAGGCATAGCCTCCTCCCTCATTCCCTCCCACCCTCCCACTCCCTCCCACCCTCCCACTCCCTCCCTCATCTCCCCCCTCCCCGCCCCCTCAAGTCCACCAACAGGGGAGGACCTCCTCCCCTTCCATCCAAACCCAGCTCATCCTG
>JAQQSO010001271.1:0-16187 GCA_028658305.1 Pachyuromys duprasi
GACTGTGTCTCCTGTTTTGGTTCTTTCCTCTCTGTTTATCTTAATTGTTCCTCTATGTGGGCAGTTAAATTCTTCTCCATTTCTTTGAGGGCCTTGTTCATTTACTCTTTTTGTCTCTCTTTTTGTTCCTTCAAAATCTGCATAATCATAGCTTTAACATAATTTTCCTGTGTCTCCGCTGAATTAAAATCTCCACTGCTTTTGCGTGTTTCTGGTGGGGCCATGGTGTCCTGATTTTTGGTGGGTGAGTTCTTTCACCGATTTCTGGGCATTTGTTTATATATAATCAGGGAGGTGTTTGTGCTTTAAGGCTGAACTTCAGACTGGAACTGTCAATCTCTTGTTTCAGGAGTATTCTTCAAGAAGATCAGGGAGTTCCAGTGGTTTGTTAGTGTGTGTTGTTGTCTCAGTTGAACTCTGTTGTGGGCTCTGTGTGCCTGGCCTCGTGCTCTGTGCTAGAAGCTGTGAGCTCCGCAGGCTGGTCACCCCTCTGGTCTGGCCACTTCGCTCCTCACTCTGTGCTAGAGACTTAGTGTCCAGGTTTGAGATGTCAACTGGGGTCTGTGCACTCTGCCCTGGGCTTGCTGCTAAGGGCTCTCCCCTGGACTGGAGACTTGGCGCCCCCTTCTGGGCCAGGGGCTATGCACTATGGTCTGAGATGATATTTGGGGCACACACAGTGGGTCTGGAGTGGTTGCAGTCATTGCCGAGCAGTGTGCACCTGCTGTATGCAGGCCTGTCTGAAATGGTGCCTGAGGCCTTCTCTGTCTGGCCCGTGGACACACACATGGACTGAGTTGGTTGCTGGTGGATCCGAGCAGTGTGTGCCCGCAGTGTGCAGGCCGGTCAAAATGGTCCCCTAGGCCCTCTCAGTCTGGTCTGTACACACACACACACACACACACACACACACGCAGACTGAGGTGGTTTCCAGCGGGGGCAATCAGTGTGCACCTGCTGTATGCCTGCCGGTTGAAACAGTACCAGGATTCTTCTCAGATTGGCCCGTGGATCACACACGGACTGAGGTGGTTGCTGCGGACCCAAGCAGTGTGTGCCCACAGTGTGCAGGTCAGTCAAAATGGTACCCATGTCCTCCTCAGTCTGGCCCGGAGACTGTGTGACCCAGTCTGGTACGGCAGCTGCTGGCATCCAACGTGGCTGCTAGTTCAGATCAGAGCTGTGCCCCGCCGGTCACCCGGAGTTTTTTCTGGGGAATAACTGTGTGTCCCTAGGATTTTCCCACTTGATTTCCTCACCATAGGAGTTCCACTCACCTGACAATCACAAATGCTGGTGTTTTAGGTCCCAGAGTTCAGTCTCCTGGTCGCTGCATTGTTTCTGCTGTCCTACTCCTCAGACACAGTGTCCTCTCATGACAGCCATCTTGGATCTCTCTCCCAGCCTTTCATTTGAGAACTAAAGAATGCAAATCTTAAGCCAAACCTGTAGGAAGCACATCTTAGAATAATAATTGGATGAAACAGGATTGTAAACTACATGGGACTATTTTCTTTAATGGAAGGAAATGAATGATAGTGACCTTGAATGCTGGAGTGAAAATGGTTGAACTATCTGGTGAACCTTTGCTATTTTATTGGGATCCAGCTTCCACCTGAATGCCCCGATATCCTAAGCATTATTTAGGCCTTAATCTTGTAGTGAATAGAACCCATCTCTATGAAACAGTTCCTAGGTACTTTGTATCCTCCTCCAATAGAATCTCACCTTATGGTTATCACAGATCCTTCTTATAGGCTCTAGCCCTGAGTTCTGCTTAACAATCAATAAAATCCAATAAAATTCATTCTTATTGTAAAGGTCACAAGTCCAAAGTTCTACTATTTAAATGTGTATAAAAATGGCACTGCCTCAAGTTTCATTCTTCACCTCTCATAAGTATTGTCTCACAAGCTGGCCATGAGACTTGCAAGGGTCTTCATCACCAAACTAGCAAGATAATGGAACAGATCTGTTGATTAATGTCCAAGGAACTTGCAAAGACCTGTCAGACATCTGTCTTCACCAGTGCATGTGATTTCTGCTCCATGGTCTTCTGCCACACCTGGGGTTGCTTGTGATGGTTGCAGTGGTTCCCGGCAGGTCCAGTCTTTCTCCCAGAAGCCTGTATCTCCAGCAACTTTCCTCAAAAATCTCCACTGACTCTGATTCTCCTTAGCATTCCAAAACAAGAGCTAGCTTTTGTAAAATTGTGTTCAAGACTTGGACACAATTGTGAGTTATAATTGTTATAATTTTGAGTTATAAGGCTGAAAGGAGAAGGTTGCTTAAAAGGGCTAAGTTACAAGATGTTTATAATATCACCTTTGGAGCAATGACATTTCTAGTCTGAAAAATAGGATTAAGGTAGAGCTTTGAGTGAGGTGGGAAAAATTCCAGAGAATCAAGACCTCAAGAGCCAAAGGAATGGGAAGATCATGCTGAAAACTGCTGCAAGACAAGCAACATAAACATTATTGGATTGTTGGGTATAGTGATATGCAGATCTCTGTAGACCTGCTCATGCGATATTTCAGGAGAGTGCTAGAGATAGATAAGAGCAAGAGGAGCACTGTGTGGGAGGTGAGAAAGCAAGTAGATATATCTCCTTTGAGAAGTGTGATGAAATGAAAAAAATCTGGTGAGAGCTGCTATAGCCTCCCCAAATTCAAGCTTTCGTCTCAGTGACATAGTCAAGCTACACAGAGACAGTATTCAAATGCGGTCGTTGGGGGCAGAATAGATGGATGGAAGAGGAGCAATACTTCAGACCCCTTTGAGCCACAGCAGTGATCGAAGAACCTGGAAAACCAGCATGCTGTTCATTAGAGGACACAGAGATGTGAAGAAACCTAGCAGGCCATCAGAAGTGTAAGTATAGAGCTGAGCAATCCAAAAGCAGATCAAGAAAATTATAAACTCGTATGCTGATAACAATCCATACAAAAACAGATCCCAAACCAAAACCCCAGCCACAGTGATGGGTGGTTATTCAAAGGAATGGAACAACCAAGTCAAAGAGCCCCAGTGGCCAAAGCAACATTTATAGACTAATATTAAATTATACATCAAAGTATAAAATCCATTTCCTTGATTCCATATTTATACGAAGAAAAAAATGACTGAAAGAATGAATAAATGAGGGAAGAAAAGGCAGACATGCCATGCAAGAAGCTCTGAGGCAACCTACATAGATATTCCACCTTCAAGGTGAATCATAGCTCTCCACTAGATTAAGTGAGAGTGAGCTCTATAGACTAACCCTATTTCAAAATGCACCATATGGAGATCAAGAATAATCTGACAGTGGAAAATTCTGACAATCAAGCACCCAGGTCTCCAAGACAACAGCAACAATGGTAGAACACAATGATAGCATGAATTTTTGATGCCATTATGATAAAATGGTATAATTTTCTGATCTCCTTTTAAACCATAATCCAAGATTTACCATGAAAAGAACATCAGAAAATACTAGTAGATTAATTGTATTAGTCCAAGTTCTCTAAAAAAAAAAATAGAACCATAGAAAGAATATATACTTAAATGGGATTTGTTAATTTGTAAGCCAATCTAATACAGTCTGGGTAATCCAACACTGGCTGTATTTACAATGGAAAAGTTAATAACCTAGTAACTGTTCAGTCTACACAGTTGGATGCATTGCAGTCCAAATCAGATGCTAAAGTGTAAGCTTAGATTTTTTAAGAAACCTACTTTATTTAGGGTTCTTAAATGCTTTTATCTCCCTTCCAACACACTGAGCAGAGGTCATTACCAGTGGTAAGAGGTTATTAGGAAAAGAGGGTTGTAGATATTTTTAGAGGTCTCCTTGGGGTAAGTCCATTTTTCATTGTCTGGATACCAGTAGTCCAGTCCAAATACCAACACCAAACAACAACATGAACCAGCATGATTCAGCAGATCAGGACAAGCCAGAACAAGCCACAAGACTCAATTGGATTTCCCTGAGAAGTTCTCCAAAACATTTTTTCTCTGCAAAATGAAATATTAAAGAATGAAGACTAGCCCAGTGGTGTTGATCCAAAAGGCATTGTCTCACTATTCATGGGCTTCTATACATCTCCTCTCCTCAAAGTTCACCCAGGTATGTTTTCAGCTGTCCAAAGTCATTCCCCTAGCAGGAGACAGCTCACAACAAAATATTATATGACACAACTGAGTCTTCAAGGAAACCAAAAAATTACACTTCAATGGAGGATTCCTGGAGAAGCGCTAGTCTGCAGTCTACTTTGAAAGCCAGAATAAGCTAAGTACCTGTTTTAGCAAAGGAATGCAGCAGCAGCAGGAACAACAACCAAATAGATGAACTCACCAATGAAAGAAAAAAGAGGCAACTAAAAACAAAGTCCTTCTTTCTACCTCCCTTTATATGGGCCACCACCAGAAGATCCCATCCACACCCCGGGTGGGTGTTCTCACTTTGAAATAACAGGATCATAAACATCCCTCACAGGTGTGCCCAGTGGCTGTCTTTAATTCTAGATCCCAGCAAGTTGACAGTCAAAATTAATCATCACAGTAATATTAACAATACAATCACCCAGTACTCCTCCAAACTGTTGAAGTTATCAAAACTTGGAGAACTTGGAGAAAATAATATCACAACCAAAAAATACTTAAAGAGTCAGGGTGGCTAAATGTAATATGATATCTGGGATGGAATCCTGAATAAAAACAAAAAAATTGGGAGAAACTCAAAAAATCTATTAACACCATAGGCATTAGCTAATAATAATGTATCATTATGGCTCATTAATTGTGACAAGTGTTGCAGAATAATGCAAGATAATTAGTAATAAAGGAAGTTGAGTGTGCCGTGTATGGGAACTCTGTGCTCTATCCTCATCATGATTCCGGAGAACAAAAACTGTCCTAAAATGGAATATTCAGCAAAACAACAAAATAGACGGTCTCCTTTGAAGGGTGCTGCAGAGGGTCTCCACATGGATCCAGACGCTGTCCACAGTTGCACTGCATGTGTTACAAAGAAATACAATGTTTCCACCTTTATATTGATTTAGGGTACATTATGACTCTACCTTCATATCGATTCTCTAGAAATGTACTTCAAATATATTGTATTTTCAAGACTCAAAGTTAGACCACATCTTTCAAGGGCAGGAAAGTGATATAGGGATATCAATCAACTTGTAATATGATATTCAGTGGTGCTCATAAGAAAGAGCCAAGGGTATTCTCATCAGAGAGTTCTTCATTCTTCTGGGAAAATAATGTGATGGCTATCCTTTCCATGATAAATAATGTAATTATATAGTATAGAATGGTACAAGATAGGTGAGGGGAAAATGAACTTTAAAGTTAGACCCATATAAGTTCAAATTCCAGTCTAAGACTTCTACTTCTGTATGCCTGAATATGTGACTCTATCTTTCTTTTTCTTATTCAATGAATGAATAGATCGATCGATCGATCGATCGATCGATCGATCGATCGATCGATAGATAGATAGATAGATAGATAGATAGATAGATAGATAGATAGATAGATAGATAGATAGATAGATAGATTTCATCTGAACAGGGTAGTGTGAGATAATAGATATCAAGTGCCTGGCATACACAGCTCCAAAGTAGAATGCTTTCTTTTTCTTTTATGTCCTTCCTATGACTCTTTTTATTCATAAAAAACTTCACAAAGAAGTTCCATAATCCTCATTAAAAAAAAATCAAAGGTAGAAATGTATGCTGTGTTCTTAAGGCAATAACTCAAAGAATCTGGTTATTCAAGAGAAAGCCAACAGAAGGCAACAATTGGAGCAAAATGCTAAGAGACTACTCTGATACTGAGCCTCAAGATATTTTCATGTGTTCTTTTAAACTTCAGTGAAGAGTCTCTGTATTATTTTTCTGTTGCTGTGATTAAACACCCTGACAGTAAGCAACCTATGGAAGAAATGGTTTATTTGGGCTCATAATTCCAGAGATATTCTATTATGATGGGTAAGGCATAGCAGCAATATTATAAAGTATGGAAAGCATGATGGCAGAAGCGGAAAGCTAGATGATCATATTTATATTTATACACAGGTATCAAAGGAAACAGGAAGCAAGGCCAGGCTATAAACACAAAAAAGCCATGCTCAGTGATATACTACCTCCAACAAGTTTCCACCGCCTAAAGGTTCTATAATCTTCCCAAACAGCACTATCAATTAGGGACAAAGTCTTCAAAGACCCTATCTGTCCTATGAGGGATATTTTCGATCAAACCACCATGGATTCTCACGGTTGTTTCTTAGAATGCTTGTTGCCATCTCCAGAAAAATCTATGTAAAACATACATGTGTACATGGTGATATCATCCAAAAATGCTTTGCCAAGTCAGAGTGCTTTAGTGTAAGCCAAGATCTCAGTGCTGACTAGTGGTACATCCTTAGGAAATGTGCCCAAATCTTCAGGACTAAAAGTCATTTAAAAGAATTGAAGGCATTGATACATGTAGACCACAGAGAACAATGTCTCATATATAGTCAATGCCTCATGAATCCAGTAAATTATATTTAACCACAAGTGTCAATATATTTTTAATATCAGAGTAGTGTGAGGGTGATTAAGCACCATTGCTTTATACTTTTGTCCTGTAATTTGTGAATTTATGGCATCCACATATTATTAATCAATATTAATAGAATTTCAGTGATGTTTCAATATTCTAATCAGTTGTTGTCGTTTTAATAGGAAGGTTTCAATTCAAAGGAGTGGGAGAGAGATGGAGACTTACTGAGCCAAGAAGTGGTGTCTGAAGAGTCAGCTGCTCAGGAGTTGGAAATGCTCTGTAGAACAACATTGTGAAAATACAGCTACAAAGGCGTTCAAATGGGGGACCTAGACCACTTACCAAGGGACTGAAAAACTGGTAAAGCAGGAATCCAAACCCAGGATAGCAAATCTGGGTAACAATGAAATAAATGAAACCAAAAAGGCATAAGCAGCAGAGAATGGTAAGAAGCCTGCAGCCAGATAATACATACCCCATCTAAAAGAAACACTACCACCAGCTCTTACTCATTGTGATGACACAGTGTTTCTAGATATTATACCAACAGAATTTAGAAATTTAGAATTTTGTGTGAAATAGTCTATATTTTACTTGCTGAATATTAATATAAATAAAAATAAAACAAACATGTCATTGAGTTATCTGCTTATAATGGTATATTAAAAGTTCATTTTTGATAAGATGATCAATCCTCACTCAGAAAGACAAATGGGATAGAAATTGGAAGAAGGAGAAAACAGGAAACAGAACAGGAGCCTACCACAGAGGGCCTCCGAAAGACTCTACCCAGCAGGGTATTAATGCAGATGCTGAGACTCATAACCAAACTTTGGGCAGAGTGCAGGATAACTTATGAAAAAACAGGGAGATAGTAAGACCTGGAAATGACAGGAGATCCACAAGGAAAGCAACAGAAGCAAAATATCTGGGCACAGGGGTCTTTTCTGAGACTGATATTCCAACCAAAGACCATTCATGGATATAACCTAGATCGACTGCACAGAGGTAGCCCACAGCAGCTCAGTGTCCAAGTGGGCACCCTAAGAAGAGGAACAGAGACTGTCTCTGACATGAAGTCAGTGGCTGCTTCTTTGACCACCATCCCCAATGGGGAAGCAGCCTTGCCAGGCCACAGAAGAAGACAATGCAGCCAGCCTGATGAGACCTGATAGGCTAGGGTCAGATGGAAGAGGAGGAGGACCTCCCCTATCAGTGGATTTGGAGAGGGGCAGGGAGGAGATGATGAGGGAGGGTGGGATTGGGAGGGAAGGAGGATGGGGCTACAGTTGGGACACCAAGTGAATAAACTGTAATTAATATAAAAATAAAATTTTAATTAAACAAACAAAAAAGTTCATCTCTAGCCAGATATAGTGTTATATACCTGCAATCCCACTACAGCAAGGCAGAGGCAGTAGGATTGCCACAACTTCAAGAGAAGCCTGGACTACATAGAGAGTTCTAAGCCAACCAGAGCTATATTTTAAGAACTTGAAATGAAATACAGAAACTAAACAAAAATTTCATCATGTCTATTCTAAAAATAAAGTTTTGTGGGGATTGCATTTATGTATCTAGAAAATATGTGTCTATAATATATGTATGTAACAATAAGCAGTGAAAGAAGACTCCATGCATTTGAAAGAGATCAAGGAAGGTATGCAGGTGCCTGTGGAAGGAGGAAAGGGAAAAGGGAAATGATGTAATTAGATTATAATCTGAAGTAATAATTTAAAAAATAAAAAGAATGAAAGAAAGTAAGGAAAGTTCATACAAAAATCCACAAAAGTCAAAGGAAAGATTGATTCAGGAAATGGGCAAATAGAAGCACAGGAAAAAATGGAATTTTTGATGGTTTTTCCTGATTTTTCTTTTTTCTTTTTTAAAGAAATGTTAATGGCTTATTCACCATTAGCTCAATCTTCTTTGCTTTCTAGCCATGTTCATGCTAAGGTTTTCATGCTTATTTGAGGCAAAGACAAAAACCAGGAAAAGCTGGAGAAGATACTAGGGGCAGAGTGAGGGTGGGGAAGCAGGTGGCTGCCTAAAGCACTTTTGTGTATCTTCTCATTGATTTCGTAAGCATTGCTTGTGTCCTCCACGCTATGCCAATGTGAGCTAGACAAAGAAGTTTCCAAGGACATGTCAGACTCGTCCTCATGGGGATCACAAACGAGATGGCCCCTGTACCTTTTTTTAACCCTGCTTAGAATTCCAGACTGGGTGGCTGGAACAAGACATTGATTTTTGAGTCTGAAAAATCCAAACTAAAGACACCACTATAGTCTCTCTTTTTGGTGTTTTCCTACAAAGAGAGAGAGAGAGAGAGAGAGAGAGAGAGAGAGAGAGAGAGAGAGAGAGAGAGAGAGAGAGATGGGTAGAGAGAGGAGAGAGGGAGGGGCACTCCGGTCACCTCCTCTTCTCATGAAAACAGCAGCTTCACCTAACTCTAATTTCTTCCCTAAATTCCATCTTCAAGAACCATTACTCTGGGACCTAGAAACTAAGATTGCAACCTTTAACTTGGCAGGATGGGAGGAAAATAAAAGAACCAGTCTATAAATATCTTACTTTTTCTGGTTTTGTTTGTTTGTTTGTTTTCTTTTTTAATTATTTTTTTGTTGTTGTTATCAATCACAGGTTAGGTACTTTTGTTTTAAGACAGATTTTTCTCTGGTTATCCTGGAACTCTCTCTGTAGATCAGGCATTATGCCCAAATCTGGTGGACCCCAAAGACCACCAAGTAGCTGATTCCAATGTAAACATAGTAGGGTCTTTATTACAAGCTCGAGCTCCGGCCCACACCTTCACCGATTCATTAATGTAGAGCTCAGAGGGAGGACGGTTTTTATTGGGGTTTAAACAAGGACTGGGGAATTCCAGCTTGGCAGTTCTGAGTAATTGACATTTAGCAAACATCAGGTGATAAAACCCGATTGATTGTGTCTGGAGGACCAACCTATTGTAAAGAATACCTGGGTAAACTTCAGGTATTCACTGATTAGCCATTGCTAAGGGTGATGGTTAAATATTACCAGAGGAGAGTGGTCAAAGCACCTTTTTGTGGGGTTTTCTCCTTTTTGAAACTGGAGTTCATTCCCAGGTCATTTACCCGTAAGTTAGAGTTTCTTTTTCAGAAATGGGGTTACACAGACTGGCCTCAAACTCAGAGATCTGCCTGTCTCTGCTTCCTGAGTGCTGAAATTACAGGTGTGTGCCACCACCCAGCTCAACTTACTTTCTTGAATCAAGAAAGAGGAAAAAAGATTAAAAAACTAAGTATGGAGAATGTGGGTTTTTAGCAGCTACAAGCCAGAGGGTACTGCCATGCCAGGCAAGCTAGAGAAATAAAATGGGCAAGCTTTTGGCGGACTGCCAAGATTTGGAATCTGTACAAATGCCAAGAAAAGAGCATTCCAGCGGTGGCGCCTGAGTCTTATTTATAATATATTTCCTCCTGGCTGGTATCTGGGAGTGTTCAGCCTCTCACCCCATTATCACCTGTGCCACTTAATTGAGAAAATAATTAATGACTCTTATCTGAGATCCTCCCTGTACCCAAGAAAGTACAGTGGCTGAGTAGTGGAGTAGGTGTCTAGAGAGAGAGAGAACTCCAAGGAGCCTGAGACATCGAGGAAGAAGAGATTGCCTGAATACCACTACCTTACAGAGATGAGTGGGAAGTTGTTCCCCATCTCTGCCTGACTTTCCTCCCTCTAATCTCTCACACCATGTTCTTTTTACAGAGACAGCAATGCCATCTGTGGAGAAAGATTAAAGTTAGTTCACCAGCCTCTGAAAGTTGAGTACATTGAAAGAAGCGGCTTCTCACTCAGGGGTGTTGAATAGTGTGGGGCCTCCCCTCTTCTATTCACCCATAAGGAGGTGGAGCATTCTACTCTTTCAAAAAGAACCTTCCTTCTCCAAAGCCTCTGTGCAGTTCAGCCAACTAGAATATACGTTCTTTGCCTTCTCTTTCAGTCTGTGTTTGTCTGAAATGGCTCATTAAAGTACAAAGAATACTGTTAAGTTATTAAGACACAAAACACTTCAGAACTGATAATGTAAAATCCACCCAGTTCAACCCCCTGCCCTAAGTACCTACTGTGTGTCACACTGAAAAGAGAGTCAAAAAGAAGGTTAAAAAAAAAACAAAAAAAAAAACCTCACCCCTGAGCTCCTAGAGGTTTTTCTACATTGGTGTGTGCAAGCAAAGGAGATCAGAGCCAGAAGATCACTTGCTGAGACAAGTCTGCTTCCTGAAAAGGAGTTATGTCTGTAGCCTCTCCCTTCCTGCCTTCCCTGAACTGCTAGGACTTTGAGCCTGGGCATCATAGCATTACAAAGAGTGAGAAATTAGTTTCTATTTATAATACTCAGATTATTACAGCAAGGCTGGACAGATAAGGAACTACATTTGGGCCAATAGCAGGTGAATCTTGAGCATCTGCTGTCTGTTACAGATACTCTGAAATTTACACTTTTTATTTAGTTCGTCTCTGTAAGGAAGAAAAGATCAGTTCCTTTGCCCCATAGCTTGACCTGAGTCAAAACAGACTCACACCAGGTTTGTCTGGGAGGAAACATCACCCATTCCATTAGTGTCAGAGATCAAATACAGATCTTAGTTCAGTTAAATTCCTGTCATTGAACCACTGGAATCTGATACTACAAAGAGGCTCAATTTCTAGATAAAAACAATGACCAAGTACACCCCAACTACACTGGGCTTGCTGTGAGCAGATCTGTCCTTCACTGACTATGAGTCCCTTGGAGCAGTTGATGGCCCATTTTATTCACCACTGTTCTATAATTTGGACACATTTAAAATAAGAATACTCAAATGTTTGTGTGACCAAATTTAAAAAAAAAAAAGCACCACATGGAAGAGAAGACTGAGGGTTGTACATTCTTGTTTTTTTCTCCCTCCGTAGAACTTTCTTCTCTGCCTTTCCTCACTTTGACTACTGGGCAGATCTCAGTACAGTATATATATATATATATATATATATATATATATATATATATATATATACAGAATATATATATACAGTATATATATATAACAGTATATATATACAGAACAGTATATATATATATATATAATTTTTACTTCAGCTAAATTGATGGTTAAGCTTGATATCATATCTCTCCAAGCTCCCTTTAATGTAACCATCTCATAATTATCCATTGAAATCCAACTCAAGAGCTCCATCCTCTGAAAAGTCTCTACTTCATCATGAGATATACTCTCTGCCTCATTGTCCTTCCAGTCTTTGTTGTTCACAGTTCTGTTCTGGTCCTTACCAGCCTGAAACCTTTTCCTAACCAGGAGGAAATCTACCTGAGTCCTTAAAGTACAAAGTCACCTAAAGGCAGGAACACATCATCCTGTCTCTACTTCATGTCTAGCAGAGTGACTGGCAGTGAGAAGTACTGAAAAAATGAAATTAATGAATAAGCAATATGTGCCTAAGTATTCAATGAATTTACTATTTTAAATAAGTATTATTCAGACTTTTGTAGTTATTTCTTAAGTGCCTGTATATCACTGGGTGGATTCTAAGAACACTGGAGCTGAAGTGTTGGAAAAGGCAAAATACATAAGAAGCAACATTATAAAAAAATGAAATATGGTATTTTGGAGAGAAATGACAATGGTAAATAAAATAATGCAAAAGAATATAAGAGAAAGCAGTTGAGTGGGAGGTCTTGTGGATAAGTGGTCAGGTGGTCTCTCTGAGAAGGGGATAGATGAGCGAACCCACAGTGATCAAAGCACCTGGCAGGAAAGATTTATGAAACTGATCCAGGAGAGTGAATTTCTCATAAGGACTCTCAGGAAAGACACAGTCTGTGGGTTGAAAATATCATAAGGAGCTCTGGGAGCCTAGAGTAAAACGGTAGAGGAGATGAGTTCAGAGACTATACCAGTTGTCTTAGTTCATGTCTGCGGCAGTAGACAAATACCTCAGACTCAGTAAATTAACTATAAGCATTAGAGATATATTGCTCACAGTTCTGTAGCCTGGAAAGTTAAAAATCAAGGCCCCAGTCCATGTAGTATACGATGAGGACCTTCTCTGTGTTTCGCTTATATTACCTTGTTGCTGTAACCTCCCATGTCTCTCTTATAAGGCTCTGATTCCAATCCTGAATGTGTGAAGCCCTCATGACTTATCATCTCACGAAGACTTCACCTCTCAATAGGTTTGCACTAAGGGTTAAGAGTCAGCAAATGAATCTGGGTGGAGTGGACATCAAAATTCAAACATAACAAAAGAGTTCACTGCCTCTAGAGCACATGATCACTCCCAGACATATATTATGTGGGCCTTGTGTGCCATGGCAAGAATATCAATCAGAAGGTTTGGGGATAAACGGTGGCATGATTACCTTTGGTTTAAGAGAGTTCACTCTAGCTGAAATTAGAAAAGTGAGTTTTTGAAGCTACTATGGCAAGAACAGACACAGGAAAAACAGTGAGGAATGAAATGCAATAGTTCAAGCATAAGTTGATGATAAATTGGTCCAAATATAAGTTAATTACTGCAAGTGTAAGGCCTAGGGGATGCTATGATGATACTGGGGCAGAGATGGGATGAAGAAGGGATTTCGGAAGTGATACTTGCAGAACTTAATGGACTACCGGGTGTAGACAGTGAGGAAAACCAGGAGTCAACAGTGGTTATTGTTTTTCCAGAGTTTTTATGTAATGCATTTCATTACTGGGAGCCCTGAAAAGAGGCTGTGTTTCCACTGTTCTCTTCCACGTTCATCAAGTGATTAAAACTATCCTGCACAACTCAGTTACTTTCTTTCTAGTCTCCAACTGGCTATCATCTCCTGGATCTTCCCTCTTCGAAAGCACTACTTGAGCCTGGAAATGCCATTATTGATTTACTCAGCAAAGTAAAATTTGAGGAAAACTGATTTATATCTTTTAAAAACTGTCATTTGCATCAGGTAACCACTACATGAGGAGTTGGGGCTTCCAGTAAAATTAGTCCTCTCCCAAGGATGGTAGAGCATTACATTAGCTGACAATGTCAGTGAGCTAAGGGAGGGTATGGGGCAACATTTTTCCTGCAAAGCACTCATTTTGAGGAGATTTGGATTGATGAAACCAGAGTCAGTTCAATTAATTTTCTTTGAGTAATTTATGTCTATTTTTTATTTTATTTTATGTATAGGTGTTTGACTGGATGTATGTCTTTGTATGTTGGGCAAGCAGTTTCCATAGAAGCCAGAAAGAGGATGTTGGGTCTCCTGTGACTGGAGTTACAGATGGTTGTGGGCTGCTATGTGGGTGCTGGGAATTGAACCAAAGTCCTCTGGAAGACCAGCCAGTGCTCTGAAGTACTGAGCCATCTCTCTATCCATTCCATTCCTCTTTGCCTTGTAATTCTGGAGCCCTTATGGAATGCTGAGGTCATTATTACAAAAGTCTGTTGCAAGTTAGCAGACTACTAAGTTTTAGGTTAGGATACGTGGCTGATTTTCTGATGCCTTTAATTTTCATGGTATGCTATGGTTTGAATGTATGAAAAATGATCCTTAATGCAACAGTATTTGGGAGATAGTCTAATGAGAGTTGATGAAAGTGAAGTAAATGAATTATTTTATTATGGTGTGAATTAGTTAATTTTTCTCAGAAGAGGGCTAACTATAAACAATGAATTCACTCCCATTGTGGCACCTCTCTGTCTTTTACTCTTATTCTTTTTTTGCTCTTTCAATGAGAGACACAGCATCCCTTGGCTCAAGACAACATCAAAGAAGTGGAACCTGGTCCCTTAGTAGCTTGATCTTGAACTTCCTAGTCTCCAGATCAATGAGAAATACACCTCTCTCTTTATTTTAGATTAACTCTCTCCAGTTTTCTGCTACAGTACAAAGCAGACTGAGACAAGTTTTAATTGATAAGTGGAGAGGTAGCTATTAATTTTGAACAACAAATTCTAAAGGTGGAAATTTTGATTACTTGTCTGTTGCTGTGATGATAAAAGCTACTTAAGGGTTAACTTTTACTTACAACTCTGAAGAGATACAGTACCTCATGGTAGAAAAGGCATGTGTATAGGTAGCGAAGAGTGTCAGGAATAAGAGGCTGTTTGGTCACATTGACTCTGCCCTTCAGAACAGAGTGTAAACAGGAGGTAGGGACTGGGTTATAAAACTTCAAGGCCTACCTCAAGTGACCAACTTCCTCCAGCAAGACTCTACCTCCCAGGGACCAAGGTTTTAAACATGTGAGGTTCTGGGAGACATTTAATATTCCAACCAAAATGGTGGGGAACACACCTGTGATCTTCACTGGTTCCTCCTCACACTGGCTTACACTAGGCAGATTGTGTGGCTCAGCAAGCTATCAAGAGAAATTTGCTCACACTGTGTATACATCACCTACTTATTTAGTTATTCAAACAAAATGTCTTATTGAGTATCTCTGAATTCTGCTTATATCTGAGAGCAAGGCAGTAGCAGGGAGCCATATCCCATCTGATGGGGACATTCCAGTGGGGAAGAAAAGGTTGACGTATCAGCTACATATCAATAACATAGCCAGAGAACACTGTCACAAAGAAAATGTTACTGATTTTTACAGCGCACCCTCGGGACAGGGTCCAGTAAATATTTACTGTGGAAAACTAAAATGAATTCTTGTTTTGTGGACCATATGACATCTGACACAATAGAACCTCCCAGACCTAGTGTAAAAGCACCCACAGATCCCTGTAAGAGAATAAAAAACAAGCATGGATTCACAGGGAAAAAGTGTCAGGCTCATAAACTATATAGTTTGACGCTTTCTTGCCCTGGAGAATATGGAAAGAATGCCAAAGGGTAAGAAGTAAAAAGATAGTGATATTTAAGCTAAGGTTCTAATGCTAACTATTTCATCATAGAAATATCTACCTGTGTAGTGAGACACAGTCAAGAAAAGGAGAGATCCCATCCCTGACCTCAAGCTGTACTACAGAGCAATAGTAATAAAAACTGCATGGTATTGGTGTAGAAACAGAATAGTGGATCAATGGAACCGAATAGAAGACCCAGAAATGAACCCACACACCTATGGAAACTTGATTTGTGACAAAGAAGCCAAAACCATTCAATGGAAAAAAGACAGCATCTTCAACAAATGGTGCTGGTCCATCTGGAAATCTGTATGCAGAAAAATGAAAATAGATCCATATTTATCACCTTGCACAAAGCTAAAGTCCAAGTGGATCAAAGACCTCAACATAAAACCAGACACACTAAACTGGTTAGAAGAAAAAAGGGGGAAGACCCTAGAAATCATTGGCAGAGGAGACTATTTCCTCAATAGAACACCAACAGCACAGGCTCTAAGATCAACAATCAATAAGTGGGACCTCATGAAGCTGAAAACCTTCTGTAAAGCAAAGGACACTGTCATCCGAATGAATCGACAGCCTACAGATTGGGAAAGAATCATTACCAATCCTACTTCTGACAGAGGGCTAATATCCAGTATATATAAAGAACTCAAGAAGTTAAAAAGCAAGAAACCAAGTAATCCAATTAAAAAATGGGGTATGGAACTAAAAAGAGAGCTGACTGTAGAGGAATATAGAATGGCAGAAAAACAAAGAAATGCTCAACGTCCTTAGCCATC
>JAQQSO010001273.1:0-16124 GCA_028658305.1 Pachyuromys duprasi
AAACAGTTTACACAAGGGGTTAATTTTTACAAGGAAGTGAGGCAGAGTTGAGACTTCAAGCAAGCTCTCCCACCTGCTGTCACTAAACAAAAGGCGAATGGACTTGCAAATCCTTCCCTGTCTCCAAGGGAAGGCCTGGAAAAAACCTGACTTCCTGTGCTGAGACTAGCATTTCAAACAGCTGCCAAAGCAGCTACCACCCGGCTCACCACAACCGATCATGCCCAGATCACGTGCTGATAATGCTCAGATCATGCTCAGATATCATGCAGATCACACTCAGATCAGTTGCTAATCATGCCCAGATCACCTGCCAATTATGCCCAGATCACGTGCTGATGATGCTCAGATCATGCTCAGATCACGTGTTGATCGTGGGCTGATTACGCCCACATCACGTGCTGATCACGCCGTTGTAATGTTCAGAACACGTGCTGATCATGCTCAGATTACGCTCAGATCATGTGCTGATCAGGCCCATATTATGTGCTGATCACGCCCAGATCACGTGCTGATCACGCTCAGATCACGTGCTGATCATGCTCAGATCAGGTCAGTTCATGTGCTGATCATGTCAGGATCACGCCCAGATCACGTGCTGATCATGCTCAGATCACCTGCTGATCATGCTCAGATCATGCTTAGATCACATGCTGATCACGCTAAAATCACGTGCTCATCATGCTCAGGTCATTCTCAGATCACGAGCTGACCAAATTCAGATCACGTGCTGATCACTCCCAGATCACGTGTTGATAATGCTCAAATCATGCTCAGATCATGTGCTAGCAAGCTCAGATCGCGTGCTGATCACGCTCAGACCACGTGCTGATGATGTTCAGATCATGCTCAGACCACGTGGTGATCACGCTCAGATCACGTGCTGTTCATGCTCAGAACATGCTCAGATCATTTGCTGATCAAGCCCAGATCATGTGCTGATCACGCCCAGATCATGTGCTGATAATGCTCAAGTCATGCTCAGATCTCATGTAGATCACACTCAGATCAGGTGCTGATCACGGCCAGATCACTTGCCAATTATGCCCAGATCACATGCTGATGATGCTCAGATCATGCTCAGATCACGTGCTGATCATGCTAAGATCATGCTCAGATCACGTGTTGATCATGGGCTGATTACGCCCACATCACTTGCTGATCACGTTGTTGTAATGTTCAGATCACGTGCTGATCATGCTCAGATCACGTCCAGATCATGTGCTGATCAGGCCCAGATCATGCTTAGATCACATGCTGATCACACTAAAATTACGTGCTCATCATGCTCAGGTCATTCTCAGATCACGTGCCGATCTCGCTCAGATCACGTGCTGATAATACTCAGATCACGCCCACATCAGGTGCTGATCATGCTCAGATCACGTGCTGATCATGCTCAGATCATGTACTGATTATGCCCAGATCACGAGCGGAACACTCCAAGATCACGTGCTGATCAAGCCCAGATCGCGTGCTGATCACACTCAGATCACTTGCTCATCATGATCAGGTCATGAACAGATCATGTGCTGATCACACTCAGATCACATGCTAATCACGCCTAGATCACATACTGATCATGCTCAGATCACATGCTGATAATGCTCAGATCATACTCAGATCATGTGCTGATCAATCCCAGATCACGTGCTGATCACGCCCAGATCATGTGCTGATAATGCTCAGATCATGCTCAGATATCATGCAGATCACACTCAGATCAGGTCCTGAACACGCCCAGATCATCTGCCAATTATGCCCAGATCACATGCGGATGATGCTCAGATCATGCTCAGATCACGTGCTGATCATGCTCAGATCATGCTCAGATCACGTGTTTATCATGGGCTGATTATGCACACATCACGTGCTGATCACGCCGTTGTAATGTTCAGATGACGTGCTGATCATTCTCAGATTACGCTCAGATCATGTGCTGATCAGGCCCAGATTATGTGCTGATCACGCCCAGATCACGTGCTGATCATGCTCAGATCACCTGCTGATCATGTTCAGATCATGCTCAGATCACATGCTGATCACGCTAAAATCACGTGCTCATCATGCTCAGGTCATTCTCAGATCACGAGCTGATCAAATTCAGATCACGTGCTGATCACTCCCAGATCAATGTTGATAATGCTCAGATCATGATCAAATCACATGCTGATCATGCCCAGATCACGTGTTGATGATGCTCAGATCATGCTAGATCACATGCTGATCACGCTAAGATCATGTACTGATCATGCTAAGATCACGCTCAGACCACGAGCTGATCACTCCCTGATCACGTGCTGATCACGTGCTAATAAAGCTCAGATCACGTGTTGATCACGCTCCGATCACGTGCTGATAAAGCTCAGATCACGTGCTGATCACGCTCAGATCATGTGCTGATCATGCTCAGATCACGTGCTGATCATGCTCAGATCATGCTCAGATCACATGCTGTTCCCGCTCAGATCACTTACTGATCATGCCCATATCACGTGCTGATCATGCACCGATCACGCTCAGATCACGTGTTGATCATGTGCCTATTATGCCCAGATCACGTGCTGATCACGCCCTGATAATGCTCAGATTGTGTGCTTATCACGCTCAGATAACGTGCTGATTACGCCCAGATTACAAGGGGAACAGTCCAAGATCGCGTGCTGATCACGCTCAGATCATGTATTGATCACATCCAGATCACGTGCTGAACACAAGAAGATTACGTGCTGATCATGAAGAGATACGTGCTGATCATGCTAGATCATGCTCAGATCACGTGTTGATCACGTGCTGATTACGCCCAGATCATGTGCTGATCGAACCCTGATCATGCTCAGATCACGTGCTGATCATGCTCAGATCTTGCTCAGATCATGTGCTGATCATGCCCAGATTCCGTGCTGCTAACCTCCAGATCATATGCTGATCATACTCAGATCACGTGCTGATCACGGCCAGATCACGTGCTGATCATGCACAGATCATGCTCAGAACACCTGTTGATCATGTGCCTATTATGTCCAGATCACGTGCTGTTCACCCTCATATCACGCCCAGATCACGTGCTGATCATGCTCAGATCACGTGCTGATCATGCACAGATCACGCTCAGATCACGTGCTGATCACACCCAGATCATGTGAATATCATGCTCAGATCACATGCTGATTATGCCCAGATCACGTGCTGATCATGCCCAATTCACATGCTGATCATGCTCAGATCACGTGTATATCACGCCCAGATAACGTGCTGATCATGCTAGATAATGTTGAGATCACATGCTGATCACGCTCAGATCACGTACTGATCACGCCCAGATCACATGCTGATCAGGCCCATATAACGTGCTGATCATGCTGAGATAACGTGCTGATCACACCCAGATTACTTGCTGAACACACGAACTCACGTGCTGATCATTCCAAGATCATGTGCTGATCATGCTAGATCATGCTCAGATCACGTGCTGATCATGCTCAGATCAAACTCTGATCATGAGCTATTCATGCACACATCATGTGCTGATCACGCCCAGATCACATCTGATCATGCTCAGATCATGCTCCGACCATGTGCTGATCACGCCCAGATCACAGGCTGATCATGCTCAGATCATGCTCAGATCACGTGCAGATCTCGCTAAGATTACGTAATGATCATGCTCAGATCACGCTCAGACCACGAGCTGATCACGTTAAGATCACATGCTCATCATGCTCAGGTCATGCTCAGATCATATGCTGATCAAGTTCAGATCTCATGCTGATCATGCTCAGATCACGTACTGATCATGCTCAGATCACCCTCAGAGCACGAATTGATCATGTGCTAATTACGCCATGCCCTTGTAATGCTCAGAACAGGTGCTGATCATGCTGGCCACACCCACTCCAAGAAGGTCACAGCCAGTCTGAGAATGCCACATCTCCTCATAGAAGGCCACTCCCACTCCTGCAAAGCTACTCTCACTCAATCATGAGGTAACTTCCTCTAATTTGTTAACGCCCACTCCTGCAAGGCCATGTCCACTCCTTGACTTGACTTGACCTGACTTGACATGACTTGGGTCAAGCTGACCTGAAGGGACTCTCTGGGAGAATCTGCATCCTCAAACATGGCCATGCCCACTCCAAGCAGGGCCACGCCCACGCGACCTGATGTTACTTCCTCTAACTTGCAAATGCCCACTCCTAGAAGGCCATGCCACTCCAGCCTGACATCATTTCCTCTAACTTGCCACGCCCACTCCTAGAGGGTGATGTCCACTCCTGATGGCCACGCCCACTCAAAATAGGTTCACGCCTTCTCACAGGAGGCCATGCCCACTCCTAGAAGGCCCTACACACGTACAACATACAACCAGCCCAAACACACACAACACACACACACAAGGATCAATACACTCACAAGGTCTAACACACACACAAGTCCCAACATACACGAAAGACAAAACATACAAGTTTCAACACACACACAAGAGCCAATATACACACAGGCCGAATACACACACAAGACCCAACACACACACAAAACACACACAAAGAAAAAAACACACAAAATACAACACACACACACACGATACAACACACAAGGCCAAACACACAAGGCCCAGCACACATACAAGGCCCAACAGACAAGGCACAACACACACAAAAGGCCCAACACACACACGAGGCCTAACACACACAAGGACTAACACACAAAGCCCAAGACACAAGGCCCAACACATACTCAGGGCCCAACACATAAACAACACCCAACGTACACACAATACACACAAGATACAACATACACACAAGGCTCAACGAACACACAAGACCCAACAAACACAAGGCACAACACACACACAAGTCCAAACACACACAGAAGGCACAACACACACAAAAAGCCCAACACACACACAAGACCCAACACAGGAACAAGGACCAACACACAAGCTACAACACAAACAAAAGGCAAAACACACAAACAGACAAACATCACATACACACAAGACTGAAAACACATACAAGGCCCAATATACACACAAGGCCCAACACACACACAAGGCCCAACACATACACAAGGACCAACACAAACACGTAGCCAAACACACTCACAAGACCAAACACACACATAAGGACCAAAACACACACAAGGCCTATCACACCAGGCCCAACACACACACAAGGCTCAATGCACACAGAAGGCCCAACACACACACAAGGCCAAACACACACACAAGGCACAACACACACACAAGGCCAAACAATACACGAGACCCAACACACACAAACAAGAGCCAAAATACAAGGCCCAACACACGAACAAGGCCCAACACACAAGATACAACCAACAAACAATACAAACAGAAGGCACAACACACAAACAGACACACATCAAACACACACAAGACTGAAAACACATACAAGGCCTAACATACACACAAGGCCCAATGCAAACATAAGGCCCAACACACACAAAAGGCATATCACACACAATGCCAAACATACACACAAGGCCCAACACACACACGAGGCCCAACACATAAAAAACACCCAACATACACACAATACACACACAAGACACAATATACACACAAGGCCCAATACACAACAAGACACAACACACACACAAGATACAACACACACACAACACACAAACAAGGCTGAACAAACATAGAAGCACAACACACACGTGGACGAACACACACACAAGGCACAACAAACACAAAAGCCCCAACACACACATGTAGCCAAACATACTCACAAGACCAAACACTCACATAAGGCCCAAAACACACACAAGGCCTATCACACCAGGCCAAACACACACACAAGACCCTACACACACACAAGGCCCAACACACACAAGGCACAACACAAACAAAAGGCCTAACACACACACATAGCCAAACACACTCACAAGACCAAACACATGCATAAGGCACAACACACAACATGGCCCAACACACAAAATTCAAATACAAGGACCAACACACACATAAGGCCCGACACACACACGACTCAACAACACACAAGACACAACAACACACAAGGCCCAACACACATACAACACAAACACAAGACACAGCACACACACAAGGCCCAAAACACACAAAAGGCCCAACACACACACAACACACAAACAAGGCCCAATACACACACAAGGGCCAACACATACACAAGATACAACACACGCACAAGGCCCAACAGAAACATAAACAACAACAAACACACAAACTATACACACACAAGACGCAACACACGCACAAAGCCCAATACACACACAAAACCCAACACAAACACAAGGCCCAACACACACACAAGGTCAAACAACGCACAAGGCCCAACACACACACAAGGCCCAACAACATACAAAGCCAATACACACAACGCCCAGCACACAAGGCCCAGAACACACGAGGCAAAAGAGGTATACAAGGCCCAACACACAAACTTGGCACAACAGAGAAAACACAAACACAAGGACCAACACATACACAAGGCCCAACAACACACAAAGCCCAATACACACACAGGGCCCAACAACACACAAAGCACAACATGCACAAAAGGCTCAACACACAAGGCCGAACACACACACAAGGACCAACAGACACACAAGCCCCAACACATAAACCTCACCCAACGCACCCACAATACACACACAAGATGCAACACACACACAAGGCCAAGTACACACAAGAGCAAACACACACACAATGCACAACACACACACAACACACAAACAAGGCCCAACACACACACAAGGTCCAACACATACACAAGGCCCGAAACACACAAGGCCCAACAACACACATGACCCAACAACACACAAGGCCCAACACACACACAAGGCCCAACACACAAGGCCCAGCATACACACAAGGTACAACACACACACTTAGCCCAACACACAAAATACAAATAAAAGGACCAACACACAAGGCCCTACACTCACACAAGACCCAACAACACACAAGACAGAACAACACACAAGGCCCAACACACACAAGGCCCAACACACACACAACACACAAACAAGGCCCAATACACACACAAGAGCCAACACATACACAAGGCCCAACACGCACACAAGGCCCAACAACACACAAGGTCCAACACACTTAAATAACTAACACACACAAAGCCCAACACACTCTCAGGCCCAACATACACACAAGGACCAACACATACACAAGCCCAACAAACACACAAGGCCAGACACACTCTCGGGCCCAACACACACACGTAGCCAAACACACTCACAAGACCAAACACTCACATAAGGCCCAAAACACACACAAGGCCTATCACACCAGGCTCAACACACATACAAGGCCCAACACACACAAGGCACAATACTAACACAAGTCTAAACACACACAGAAGGTCCAACACACACACAAAGCCAAACACACACACAAGACCCAACACAGGAAGAAGGACCAACACACAAGACACAACACAAACAAAAGGCACAACACACACACAGACAAACATCACACACACACAAGACCGAAAATACATACAAGGCCCAATATACACACAAGGTCCAACACAAACATAAGGACCAACACACACAAAAGGACCAACACAAACGTGCAGCAAAACACACACACAAGTCCAAACAAACACATAAGGCCCAAAACACAACAAGGCCTATCACACCAGACCCAACACACACAAAAGGCCCAACACAAACACATAGCCAAGCACACTCACAAGACCAAACACACACATAAGGCCCAAAACACACAGAAGGCCTATCACACACACAAGGAACAAAACACACAAAAGGGCCAACACAAACACAATGCCCAACACTCATACAAGGCACAACACACACACAAGGCCAAAAGACACACAAGGCCTATCACACCAGGCCCAACACACACACAAGACCCAAAACACGCACAAGGCACAACACACACACAATGCCCAATACACACACAACGCCCAACAAACACACAAGGCACAACAAACACACAATGCCCAATGCACACACAACGCCCAACACACACACAAGGCAAACACATACACAATGGCCAATACACACACAATACCCAACACACACACAAGGCACAACACACAAGGCACAACACACACACAAACAACACCCAACATACACACAATACACTCACAAGGCACAACACACACACAAGGCCCAATACACACACAAGACACAAAACAAACACAAGGCACAACAAATACACAAGGCACAACACAAACACATGACCCAACAACACACAACACACAAACAAGCTACAACATACATACAAGGCAAAAACACACACAAGGCCCAACACACACAAAAAGCCCAACCCCCACACAAAGCCCAACAAGACACAAAGCCCAACACACACACAAGGTGCAACAAACAAGGCTCAGCACACACACAAGGCCTGACACACACACAAGGCCCAGCACTTAAAAAACACCCAACATAAACACAACATACATACAAGACACAACACACACACAAGGCCTAATACACACACAAGGCCAAACACACAAATAAGACCCAACAGACACAGAATACATACAAGACGCAACACAAACACAAGTCCCAATATACACATAAGACCCAACACAAACACAAGACCCAACACATACACAAGGCCCAGCACACACACAAGGCACAAAACACACAAGGCCAAACAATACACAAGGGCCAACACACACACAAGGCACAACACATAATCAACACCCAACATACACATAATAAACACATAAGACACAATACACACACAAGGCCCAACACACACACAAGGCAAACAACACACAAGGCCGAACACACACAAAAGCCCCAACACACAAGGCCAAACACACACACAGGGCCAAACACACACACAAGGCCAAACAACACACAAGGCCAAACAACACACAAGGCCCAACACAAACAAAAGCCCCAACACACAAGGCCGAAAACACACACAAGCCCTAACACACAAGACCCAACACACACACAAGGCGCAACACTAACACAAGGCCCAATAGAAACACAAGGCCCAACACACACACAAGAACCAACACACACACCAGGCCCAAAACACACACACTTGGCCCAACAACACACACAAGACACAACACACACACAAGATACAACACACGCACAAGGCCCAACAAACACATAAACAATGACCAACACACAAACTATACACACACATGATGCAACACACGCACAAGGCCCAATACACAAACAAACCCCAACACAAACACAAGGCACAACAGACACACAAGGCAAACAATGCACAAGGCCCAACACACATACAAGGCCCAACACACACACAAGGCCCAACAACGCACAAGTCCCAACACACACACATGAGCCCAAAAAAACATGCCCAACATGCGAACAAGGCCCAACACAGAAGATACAACATACAAAAATCACAAACGAAAGGCATAACAAACAAGGGCCAACACATAAACAACACCCAACATACACACAATACACACACAAGACACAACACACACACAAGGCACAATACATACACAAGGCCAAACACACAAACAAGGCCCAACAGACATACAATACACACAAGACCCGACACACACACAAGTCCCAATACACACATAAGGCCCGATACAAACACAAGGCCCAACACATACACAAGGCCCAACACACACACAAGGCCCATCACATAAACAACACCTAACATACACACAATACACACACAAGGCACAACACACACACAAGGCCCAACACACACACACAAGGCCAAACAACACACAAGGCCCAACACACACAAGGGCCAACACACAAGGCTCAGCACAAATACAAGGCCCAACAGACAAGTCATAATACACACAAAAGGCCCAACACACACATGAGGCCTAACACACACAAGGAGCAACATACAAGGCCGAACACAAAAGGCCAAACACATACTCAAGGCCCAACACATAAACAACACCCAACGTACACACAATACACACCCAAGATACAACGCACACACAAGGTTCAATGATATCATAAGACTCAACCCACACAAAAGGCCAAACTTACACAAGGCACAACACACACACAACGCAAACACACAAAGAAGGCCCAACACACACACAAAGCCCAACACACACACAAGACCCAACACAGCAACAAGGCCCAACACACAGGATACAACACAAACAAAAGGCATAACACACACACAGACAAACATCACACATACAGAAGACCGAAAACACAATCAAGGCCCAATATGCACTCAAGGCTCAACACACACACAAGGCCCAACAGACACAGAAGGACCAACACAAACACATAGCCAAACACACTCACAAGACCAAACACAAACACAAGGCCCAACACACACTAAAGGACCAACACACATACAAGGCCCAACACACAAACAAGGCCCAACACACACACAAGGCCAAACAACGCACAAGACCCAAAACACACAAACAAGAGCCAAAACACAAGGCCAACATACGAACAAGGCCCAACACAAAAGATACAACACACAAACAACACACAGAGACACATATCAAACACACACAAGACTGAAAACACGTACAAGGCCTAATATACACACAAGGCCATTTGCAAACATAAGGCCCAACACACACACAAGGCCCAACACACACACAAGGCATAACACACAAGGCCCAACACACACACAAGACCCAATACATACAAAAGGCATATCACACACAATGCCAAACAAACACACACGAGGCGCAACACACACACGAGACCCAACATACACACAATACACACACAAGACACAACACACACACAACACACAAACATGGCCCAACAAACATAGAAGGCACAACACACACGAGGGCGAACACACACACAAGGCCCAACAGACACAAAAGGCCCAACAAACACAAGGCCCAACACACAAGGCCCAACACATAAACAACACCCATAATACACACAATACACACACAAGGCACAACACACACACAAGGCCCAATACACACAAGATATAAAACAAACAAAAGACACAACAAACACACAAGTCACAACACACACACATAACCCAACAACACACAACACACAAACAAGGCACAACATACATACAAGGCAAAAACACACACAAGGACCAACACACACAAGGCACAACACACATACAAGGCACAACAACACACTATCACCAACATAAATACAAGGCCCAACACACAAGGCTCAACACACATAAAAGGCCTAACACACACACGAGGCCCAACACACAAGACCCAACACATAAACAACACCCAAAATACAACAACACACAAACAAGACACAATGCACACACAAGGCCCAATACACACACAAGGCCAAACACACAAATAAGGCCCAACAGACACACAATATACACAAGACACAACACAAACACAAGTCCCACTATACACATAAGACCCAACAAAAACACAAGGCCCAACACATACACAAGGCCCAACATACACACAAGGCCAAATAACACACAAGGCCCAACACACACAAAAGACACAACACACAAGGACCAACGCACACACAAGCCCCAACACACAAGGACCAACACACACACAATGCACAACACTCACACAAAGCACAATAGACACAAAAGTCTCAACACACACATAAGAACCAACACACACAACAGGCCCAACTCACACTTGGCCCAACACACAAGGCCCAACACACAAGGGCCAACACATAAACAACACCCAACGTACACACAATAAACACACAAGACACAACACACACACAAGGCCCAATACACATATAAGACCCAATACAAACACAAGGCCCAACACATAAACAACACCCAACTTACACACAATACACACACAAGATACAACGCACACACAAGGTTCAACGATCACATAAGACCCAACTGACACAAAAGGCCAAACTCACACAAGACACAACACACACACAAGGCCCAACACACACACAAGACCCAACACAGGAACAAGGACCAACACAAAAGATACAACACAAACAAAAGGTACAACACACACACACAGACAAACATCACACACACACAAGACCGAAAACACATAGAAGACCCAATATACACACAAGGCCCAACACAAACATAAGGACCAACACACACAAAAGGACCAATACAAACACATAGCCAAACACACAAAACCAAACACACACATAAGGCCCAAAGCACACGCAAGGCCTATCACACCAGACCCTACACACACAAAAGGACCAACACAAACACATAGCCAAGCACACTCACAAGACCAAACACACACACAAGACCAAACACACACATAAGGCCCAACACACACAGAAGGCCTATCACACGCACAAGGAAGAAAACACACAAAAGAACCAACACAAACACAATGCCCAACACTCATACAAGGCACAACACACACACAAGGTCAAAAGACACACAAGACCTATCACACCAGGCCCAACACACACACACAAAGCCTATCACACGCACAAGGCACAACACACACACAATGCCCAATACACACACAAGGCACAACAAACACAAAAGGCACAACACACACAATGCCCAATGCACACACAACGCCCAACACACACACAAGGCACAACACATACACAATGGACAATACACACAATACCCAATACACACACAAGGCTCAACACACAAGGCCCAACACACACACACAAAATACCCAACATACACACAATACACATACAAGGCACAACACATACAGAAGGTCCAATACACACACAAGACACAAAACAAACACAAGGCACAACAAACACACAAGGCACAACACAAACACATGACCCAACAACACACAACACACAAACAAGCTCCAACATACATACAAGGCAAAAACACACACAAGGCCCAATAGACACAAAAAGCCCAACCCCCACACAAAGCCCAACAACACACAAAGCCCAACACACACACACAAGGCCCAACAAACAAGGCTCAGCAAACACACAAGGCCTGACACACACACAAGGCCCAACACATATACAAGGCCCGAAACACACAAGGCCTAACAACACACAAGAGCGAACAACACACAAGGCCCAACACACACAAAAGGCCCAACACACAAGGCCCAGCACACACACAAGGCACAACACACACACAAGGCACAACACACACACTTGGCCCATAACACAAAACACAAATACAAGGACGAACACATACACAAGGCCTGACACTCACACAAGGCCCAACACACACACAACACACAAACAAGGCCCAATACACACACAAGGGCCAATACATACACAAGGCCCAACAACACACAAGGCCCAACACACATAAAAGTCCTAACACACACAAGGCCCAACACATTCTCAGGCCCAAAATACACACAAGGCACAACACATACACACGCCCTGACAAACACACAAGGCCCAAAACACTCTCGGGCACAACGCACACACGTAGCCAAACACACTCACAAGACCAAACACTCACATAAGGCCCAAAACACACACAAGGCCTATCACACCAGGTGCAACACACACACAAGGCCCAACACACAAACAAGTCACAACACACACAAGGCACAACAGTAACACAAGGCCAAACACACACAGAAGGCCCAGCACACACACAAAGCCCAACACACACACAAGACCCAACACAGGAACAAGGACCAACACACAAGATACAACACAAACAAAAGGTACAACACACACACAGACAAACATCACACACACACAAGACCGAAAACACATACAAGGCCCAATATACACACAAGGCCCAACACAAACAAAAGGACCAACACGCAAAAAAGGACCAACACAAACAGGCAGCCAAACCCACACACAGGACCAAATACACACATAAGGCCCAAAACACAACAAGGCCTATCACACCAGACCCTACACACACAAAAGGACCAACACAAACACATAGCCAAGCACACTCACAAGACCAAACACACACACAAGACCAAACACACACATAAGGCCCAACACACACAGAAGGCCTATCACACGCACAAGGAACAAAACACATAAAAGGGCCAACACAAACACAATGCCCAACACACACACAAGGCACAACACACACACAAGGCCAAGAGACACACAAGGCCCAATACACAGACAATACCCAACACACACACAAGGCACAACACATACAATACCCCCCACACACAAGGCCCAACACAGAAGGCCCAACACACACACAAACAACACCCAACATACACACAATACACACACAAGGCGCGACACACGCACAAGGCCAAATACACACAGAAAACCCAACACAAACACAAGGCACAACACACACACAAGGCCAGACCATGAACAAGGCCCAACACCCATACAGGGCCCAAAAAAATACAAGTGCCAACAACGCACAAGTCCCAACACACACACAGGAACCCCCCAAAACAAGGCCCAACACAAGAACAAGGCCCAACACACAAGATACAACACACAAAAACACACACACAAGGCATAAAAAACAAGGCCCAACACATAAACAACACCCAACATACACACAATACACACACAAAACACAACACACACACACAAGGCCCAATACACACACAAGGCCATACAACCAAATAAGGCCCAACAGACATACAATACACACAAGACGCAACGGAAACACAGGTCCCAATATACACATAAGACCCAACACAAACACAAGGCCCAACACATACACGAGGCCCAACACACACAGAATACACACACAAGGCACAACACACACACAAGTCCCATTAAACACATAAGACACAAAACAAACATAAGACACAACAAACACACAAGGCCCAGCACATAAACAACACCCAACAACACACAACACACAAACAAGGCACAACATACATACAAGGCACAAACAAACACAAGGCCCAACACACATACAAGGCCCAACTCATACACAAGGCCCAACCCCCACACAAAGCCCAACAACACACAAAGCCCAACACACACATAAGGCCCAACAAACAAGGCTCAGCACACAAGGCCTGAAACACACACAAGGCCCAAAACACAAGGCCCAACACACAAGGCCCAGCACTTAAAAAACACCCAACATACACACAATACACACACAAGACACAACACACACACAAGCCCCAACACACAAGGCCCAACACACACATAAGAATCAACACACACTGTAGGCCCAACACACACACTTGGCCCAACAACACACACAAGGCCCAACACACACACAAGATACAACACACGCACAATACCCAACAAACACATAAACAACGACCAACACACAGACTATACAAACACAAGACGCAACACACGCACAAGGCCCAATACACACACAAATCCCAACACAAACACATGGCACAACACACACACAAGGCCAAACAATGCACAAGGCCCAACACACATACAAGGCCCAACACACATACAAGGCCCAACAACGCACAAGTCCCAACACACACACACGAGCCCCCCAAAACAAGGCCTAACATGTGAACAAGGCCCAAAATACAAGATACAACACACAAAAACACATAAACAAGGCATAAAAACAAGGCCCAACACATAAACAACACCCAACATACACACAATACACACACAAGAAACAACACACACTCAAGGCCCAATACACACACAAAGCCAAACAAACAAGACACAACACAAACACAGGCCCAATATACACATAAGACGCAACACAAACACAAGGCCCAACACACACAAGGCCAAACAACACAAAAGGCCCAACACACACGTAAAAGACCCAACACAAAGGGCCCAACACACACACAAGGCCAAACAACACAAAAGGAACAACCACACACAAGCCCCAACACACAAGGCCCAACACACACACAAGGCACAACACTCACACAAGGCACAACACTCACACAAGGCACAACAGACACACAAGGCCCAAAACACACATAAGAACCAACATACACTGTAGGCCCAACACACACACTTGGCCCAACAACACACACAACACACAACACACACACAAGATACAACACACGCACAAGGCCCAACAAAAACATAAACAACAAACACACAAAATATACGCACACAAGACGCAACACACGCACAAAGCCCAACACAAACAACAAGGCCCAACACACACACAAGGTCAAACAACGCACAAGGCCCAACACACACACAAGGCTCAACACACACACAAGGCCCAAAACACACACAAGACCAAATCCCACAAAAGGCCCCCACACACATAAGACTCAACACACAAGTTAAATACACACACATCCCAACACATACACAAGACCCAACACTCAAGAGCAATGCAC
>JAQQSO010001275.1:5515-16098 GCA_028658305.1 Pachyuromys duprasi
TTGTATCCCTAGTCTCTCCAGGACTTTAAACATGAATGGGTGTTGGATTTTGTCAAATGCTTTTTCAGCATCTAGGGAGATGATCATGTGGTTTTTCTCCTTCAGTTTGTTTATATGGTGGATCACATTGATGGATTTGCGATATTGAACCACCCTTGCAGGGCATGCTTTTGAAACCTAAAAAATGTTTTAAAAGAAAATTATTTCCTTCATGGATCATCAAATCCACAGTACCTTTCTTTTTCTTCCCCTCGTGTAATCTCATACACTTAAATTCACCCATGGCCGCCTCCCAACACCAGTTGTTTCTTGTCTGCTTTCATCAAGGGCTCTTAAAATGGGCAAACTCCACCAGCCTCTCTCCTGGTACTTGTTATTATAGTCTACAAGCCTTAACCTTGTGTTAAGATGACTCTGCAGGCCAAGTTTCAAGGGAGATTCTGGTAAATCCTCTCCACTTATACCACGCTTATCTACGAGTTCATTGCACCTCTTTGCTGCACCTTTGTTTACATACCGATTCCGGTTCTTTACGTATTGCCAGAACCCAAAGGCACAGTTTTCTCTTAATCCATTCCAGTTTCCACAGTACTGTAGGATTTGTTGGCTTAAGTTTTCTAAGAGACCGCCAGTCCTTTTATTGAATTACAAAGACTCAAGATTTAACCCAAGATAAAAGCTGAATGTTGCTCCTGGTCCTGGCAAGTATCAAACTCTGGTTGAAAGAGTGCACTTACCTCTAAGTTAAAAGCAGCCTGCTTCAACCTCCAAGTATACATTCCACTTCCGAGTGCTTGGTTACCATAGGCTCTGACTAACCTTGACAATCTGAGCACTCTTCTTGCTTGAGTTGTTCAGTTCTCTGGGAATTAAAAAAGACTACAGACTCTAAGATCACCACCCTTCCCTCTCCTCTCTCCAATATGCTTATTTTATGTTCTAGACTTTGATAGCCACTGTGGCCTCAGAATGTCCTGATGGCAACATATAAGTTCCCTGTAGGAGTCTTTAAATGTGACTGAAATAGATTAAACTAGTAAGCAATCAAACCCGACTACTTGTGCAAACAAATCTGCCTCAAGTGGCCTTGTCATAGCCAATGGTGAGAAGCAAACCATACAACTTCCTAGTCTAAACCTTCTGCAGTTTCTTCTTCTTCACAACCACTCACTTTTTAAACGTCTATTTGTGTTAAGAAATAATGTTTTTGTTCATTCTTTGAGAACTTGATTTAGCCTCCTCTCCAAACTTCTAGATCCTCTTCCTCCCTCATCCACTAAATGTCATTCTCTCTTTCTCTCTCTCTCTCTCTCTCTCTCTCTCTCTCTCTCTCTCTCTCTCTCTCTCTCTCTCTCTCTCTGTCTCAACCAAAGCAAAACAAAACAAACTAACAACAATAACAAAACAAAAGCAAACAAACCAAAACCATGGAGTCCAGTTTGTGTTGGCTGACTTCTCCTGAGCATGAGACTAAGCTTGGAGCGCGATACACACAGCAGATGTAAGTATGTTGAAAACAACTGACTTCCCTTCCCCCAGAAGTAAACAAATGTCAGTACCACCTCAACTAAAGTTAGGACTTTGTACACACCTCCCCTTCTCAATGCTGGGATTTTGTTTGGCTTGAGCTTGAATAGGTCATGCATACAACATACTAACCTTCTGGTGAAGTTTTCACCTTTCGTCCTTTTTTGTTTGTTTGATTTTTTTCAGTCTTTTATGTTTATTATTTTTAATTCTGCATCTGTGTGTGCATTTGTGTATGTGCATGTGACTGCAATCCTTAAAGAGGCCAAAGGCATAGGATTCCTCTGTAGATGCACATGGTTGTGAACAACCAGATATATGCTGGAAACCCAATATGGGTCCTTTGCCAGGGCTCCCTCTGCCAGTTCAAGCTCTTAACTACTGAGCCATTCTTTTTAACTATCTAATTTTTCTAGTTGACTTCTTCTGTCAGCTCTACTTTTAAAGATTTACAGATTGTGTGTGAATATGTTTGTGTGATTATATGCACATTAATGTATTCAAGCACATGTTTCTGTGTGTGTGTGTGAAGATTCCAAAATGGAAGCAGCTATCCACATCTACCTTTTTAATGTCTTTCTTTGAACTTGAGATTTGCCTTTTGTTGGCTAGACTGGAGGCCAGCAACCTTCAGTGATCCCCCTTTATATTTTCAGCCTTGAGAACCGAGGTTACAGGCATGCTCTTGACGCCGTGTGTGAAACTGACAAGAGCTTGACCCTCATAATTGTACAGCAAGCACTCATAAAGCCATTTCTCCAGGCCCTACCATATGCTTCTCTTCTAAGTTTTATTTTTTTTCTTTAAAAGAGCTTAGATGTAGAGCAGGAGAGGCATCTCAGAGTTAAAAGATCTCATGGCTCCTCTAAGTTCAGTTCTGAACACTCACCTCTGGTGGCTCTGTTAGAAGAAAAAGTGGAGAAAAGTCTTGAACTCATTGGCCCAGGAGACAACTTCGTGAACAGAACACCAACACCTCAGTCTCTAAGATTAACAATAAATAAATGGAACCTCATGAAACTTAAAAGGTTCTGTAAAGCAAAGGACACTGTCAACAGAACAAAAGAATAGCCTACAGACTGGGATCTTCACCAACCCTGTATCTGACAGATGACTAATATCCAGAATATATAAAGAACTCAAGAGGGAAGTCCAAGATGGTGACAACCAGCACATACCATATCTGAGGGGCACAGGATCTGAAACTCTGAAATGGGTGAGGGGAGGGACAGCCGAAGCCAGAACATTGCGTTTTCCTGGGTGAGAGGGGACAACCGGTAAGCTGGGACAGTTTGCATCCAGGTCGCTCTTGGACATCTCCAGGGACTGAGAGTACACTCCCCCTTGCCCCAAGCATGGGCCTCCCTGCTAGGCAGAGGCAGCAGTGGTTGCTCCAAGCAGGAGCCTCCATGCTTGGTGACTGAGATGGCAGAGGCAGAAGCAGTATGGGGCTCCCAGGTCTGCTGCTGCAGAGAGCAGCTGTACAGGCCTCTGAGGTCTGTGGCTGCTGCTGGCAGCAGCAGGCCCAAATGGAGTCAGCACCCAAATTTGAGTGACCCCAAAAATTCAACCAGAGAACTTTTTCAGCTGATAAACACCTTCAGCAAAGTGGCTGGATACAAAATTAACAACAACAACAACAACAAATCAGTAGCCCTGACTAAGACAGCAGAAGCAGCTGCCCCAAGCAGGAGCCTTCTTGCTCCATGACTGGAAAGGCAGAGTCACTGCCCCTAGAGGAGCCTCCTTGCTAGACGACTAAGACAGCAGAGGCTGCTGCCCCAAGTACAGGTCTCCCTGCCTGGCAGACAAAAATTTGACATCAGTGAGCTAAAGGATCTCTTACACTTTATTTGATCCTGCAGGCCTAAATCTGAGAGTAGAGAATAAGGGGGATCCCCTGTGCTTTGCGATTATGCCATCAAGCACGTGAGTGTGCCTTCAAGTGAGTACATGCAGAGCCCCAGGGTCCTTCTAAGCTAGCAGCCACACATCGGTCCCTCCCACCCACACCTCCACTGTGGACAACATAGGGATCCTTAGGACAGCTTTCTCAATATTGAAACCCCTGTTCTGTGGGTCTATCAGAGGAGTCTAGGCAAACAATTCCTGGAGCCCAGACAGATATGAATACCAGGAGAACAGTACGACATGTCAGAAGGACATTGAGGTATGCATATTGCGCCCACAAACAGCATCAACACCCCTTCCTGCACTAAACAAATCTACGTGCTCTAACACTCTATCCTTCAAGGCACATTTACACACATACCCACCCATGATTGCACACATGTGCCTGAGACCTTCTTCCCTTAGCTACAGCTAAAACACCAACATTCACTCTCAAACCAGTGGACCCCTCTCATTTTCCTGAAGAATACTCCAGACATCAGAGACAGACGGGCCCAGTCTGACGTACAGACTCCAGGAACAAACAGCAAAGGTTACAGACAAGCAGATGGCTAGAGGTCGAGTAAGAACCCATCCACAAAACTCAGAACATCATGGCTTCACCAGCAACCCCCAAAATCAATGGATATTCTAATTCATTGGAAACACAGGAAAATAATCTCAAATGTATGTTTATGCAGTTATTAGAGGCAAATAATAAGGAAACAAACAAAGCTCTCAAAGAAGTACAGGCAATTACAGCCAAACAAGTGGAGGCAGAAGTAGAGGCACAATTAGTGGCATAGAGAGAGGAAACGGACAAAAAAGTAGAAGCCATCATGGAAAGATAGGAATCCACATTCAAACAGATGAAGGAAATGGTGCAAGACATGAAAATAGAATTAGAATCAATAAAGTAAAAAACAAACAGAGATAATACTGGAGCTGGAGAATGCAGGGAAAAGATCAGGAAACACAAGGTAAGTATCAGCAACAGAATACAAGAGATGAAATAGAGAATCTCAAGCGCTGAAATTGCAGAAATTGATACATCTCTCAAAGAAAAAGTAAAACACAAAACATCCAACAAAGCAAGAATGCTATGAAAAGACAAAATCTAAGAATAACAGGAATAGTGAAAAAGATTCCAAGAGCCAAGGTCCAAAAAATATTTCCAAGAAAAATCATAGAAGAAAATTTTCCCAACTTAAAGAAAGAGATGTCCATGAACATACAAGAGGCCTACAAAGAACCAAATAGACTAGGCCAGAAAAAAAAAAAAACTCCTCACATCATAGTCAAAACACTAAATCAACAGAAAAAGGAAAGGATGTTAAAAGCAGCAAGGGAGATAACTTCACCAAAAAAAAAAAAAGAAAGAAAGAAAAAGGAAAAAGAAAAAAGAGAGAAAGAAAAGAAAGGAAGAATAGAAACACAGTAACACCACCAATTCCACAATAAAAGGAACTAACATTCATTGGTCACTCTTATCTATCAACATCAACCTACTCAACTCTCCAATAAAAAGACACAGACTAACAATGGCTGCAGAAATAGGATCCAGCATTCTGCTGCATCCAAGAAACACACCTCTGCAACAAAGATAAACACTTTGTCAGAATAAACAACTGGAAAAATGTTTTACAAGCAAACAAACCCAAAAAACAAGCTGGAGTAGTTATTATGATGTCTAATAAAATAGACTTTCAACCAAAATTAATCAAAAAAGATGGAGAATACTTATTCAGATCAAAGGCAAAATCCACCAGGAGGTCATCACAATCCTGAACATCTATATCCCCCATAGAAATAGAAGCAGTCATCAAAAGTCTCCCTTCTAAAAAAAAAAAAAAAAACCCAGGGCCAGATGGTTTCAGCACAGAATTTTACCAGACCTTCAAAGAAGAGATAATTTCAATCCTCTTCAAGCTATTCCACAAAATAGAAACAAAAGGAATATTACCAAACTCACTCTATGAAGCCATAGTCACCTTGACATCTAAACCATGCAAAGACCCAACAAAAAAAGAGAACTTCAGACCTACATTTCTTATGAACATTGAGCAAAAATACTCAATAAAATACTTGCAAACCAAATCCAAAAACACATAAAAGATATCATCCACTTTAATCAAATAGGCTTCATCCCAGGCATGCAGGGGTGGCTCAATATATGGAAATCCATCAATGTAATCTGCCATATAAACAAACTGAAGGAGAAAAACCACATGATCATCTCCTTAGATGCCAAAAAAGCATATGACAAATCCAACACCTGTTCATGTTTAAAGTCTTGGAGGTCAGGGATACAAGGCACATACCTAAACATAGTAAAGGCAATATACAGCAAGCCTATAGCCAACATCAAACTAGAGAGAAATTTAAATCAATCCCACTGAAATCAGGGACAAGGCAAGGCTGCCCACTCTCTCCATAAGTCTTCAAAATAGTACTTGAAGTCCTAGTTAGAGCAATAAGAAACTAACAGAGCTCAAGGGGATACAAATTGGAAAGGAAGAAGTCAAAATATCACTAGTTTGCAGATGATAGGGTAATATATGAGTGACCCCAAAAATTCAACCAGAGAACTTTTTCAGCTGATAAACACCTTCAGCAAAGTGGCTGGATACAAAATTAACAACAACAACAAATCAGTAGCCCTACTGTATACAAAAGACAAAAGGGCTGAGAAAGAAACTAAGGAAACTACACCCTTCACCATAGCCAGAAATGACATAAAGTACCTTGATATGATCAACCAAGCAAGTGAAAGATCTGTTTGAAAATAACTTCAGTCTCTGAAGAAAGAAATTAAGGAAGATATCAGAAGATGGAAAGATGCTTATGGATCGGTAGGACTGAAATAGTGAAAATGGCCATCCTGCCAAATACAATCTACAGATTCAATGCAATTCCCAACAAAATAGCAACACAATTCTTTACAGAAGTTGAAAGAAAAATTCTCACCTTTGTACAGTAAAACAAAAACCCAGGATTGCTAAAAAACAATCCTGTAAAATGCCAGATCTACTGGAGCTATCTCCATCCCTGATCTCAAGCTGTACTATAGAGCAACAGTACTAAAAATTGCATGGTACTGGCATAGAAACAAAATGGTGGATCAATGAAATCAAATAGAAGACCCAGAAAGAAACCCACACACCTGCAGATACTTGATTTTTGACAACGAAGCTAAAAACAGACAGTGGAAAACAAACAAACAAACCCAGTATCTTCAACAAATGGTGCTGGTCTAACTGGATGTCTACATGTAGAAAAATGCAAACAAATCCATATTTATCACCGTGCACAAAACTAAAGTCCATGTGGATCAAAGACCTCAACATAAAACCAGACACACTAAATCTGTTAGAAGAAAAAGTAGGGAAGAATCTTGAACTCATTGGCACAGGAGTCAACTGCCTGAACAGAACACCAACAACACAGGCTCTAAGAGCAGCAATCAATAAATGGGACCTCATGAAACTGAAAAGCTTCTATAAAGCAAAGGACAGTGTCATCAGAAGAAAACAACAGCATACAGACTGGGAAAGGATCTTCACCAACCTTATATGACAGAGGACTAATATCCAGAATATATTAAGAAATCAGGAAGTTAAAAAGCAACAAATCAAGTAATCCAATTAAAAAATAGAATGCAGATGTAAACAGAGAATTCTCAATAGAGGAATGTAGAATGGCAGAGAAACACTTAAAGAAATGCTCAACATCCTTAGTCATCAGGGAAATGCAAATCAAAACAATACTGAGATTTCACTTTACACCCATCAGAATGGCTAAGATCAAAAACTCAAGTGACAATACGTGCTGGAGAGGATGTGGAGAAAGGGGAACTCTACTCCATTGCTGATGGGAATGGAAACTTATATAACAACTTTGGAATCAACCTGGTGCTTTCTCAGACAATTGGGAATAGTGCTACCTCAAGATCCAGCTTTACACTCCTAGGCATATATGCTCAAGTAGACAACACTGGCATTTTCTCAAACATATTCATAGCAGTTTTATTCGTAATAGCCAGAAGCTGTAAACAATCCAGATGTCCCTAAACTCAAGAAATGGATACAGAAATTGTGGTACATTTTCATAATGGAATACTACTCAGCTATTAAAAAGCAAGGAAATCATGACATTTGCAGGCAAATGGTGGGAACTAGAAAGATCATTTTGAGTCAGGTATCCCAGAAGCAGAAAGATACACATGGTATATATTCATTTATAAGTAGATAGTAGACATATAATGTAAGATAATAATACTAAAGAAGCTAAGCAAGAAAGAGGACCCTGGCTAAGATGATCAATCCTCATTCAGAAAGGTAAATGGCTCAGACATGAGAAGAGAGAGAAAACAGGAAACAGGACAAGAGCTTACCACAGAGGGACTCTGAAACCTCTACACAGCAGGCTATCAAAGCAGATGCTCAGACTCATAGCCAAACTTTGGGCAGAGTGCAAGGAACCTTATGAAAGAAAGGGGAGATAGAAAGACCTGGAGGGGACTGGAGCTCCACAAGGAGAGCAACAGAACCAAAAACTCTGGGCAGAGAGGGGTCATTTCTGAGACTGATACTCCAACTCAGGACCATGCATAGAGATAACCTAGAACCCCTGCACAGATGTAGCCCATGGCAGCTCAGTGTCCAAGTGAGTGCCCTAATAATAGGAACAGGGACTGTCTCTGACATGAACCCAGTGGCTGGTTATTTGATCACCTTCCCTGAGTGGGGAGCAGCCTTAACAGGCCACAGAGGAAGACAATGCAGCCAGTCCTGATGAGACCTGATAAGCTAGGGCCAGAGGGAAGGGGAGGAGATCTCCCTTATCAGTTGAATTGGGAAGGAACATGGGAGGAGTAGAGGGAGGGAGGGTAGGCTTTGGAGGGGAAGAGTAAGGGGAGCTATAGCTGAGATACAAAGTGAATAAACTGTAATAAAAATAAATTAAAAATAATAAAAAAGAAGTCAAGAGATTAAACACCAACAAACCAAATAATCCAATTAAAAATGGGGTACAGAGCTAAACTGAGAATTCTCAACAGAGGAATATTTAATGGTGGAGAAACACTTAAAGAAATGTTTAACATCCTTAGTCATCAGGGAAATGCAAATAGAAATGACTCTGGGATTCCATTTTTTACCCATCAGAATGGCTAAAATCAAAAACTCGGGGACAACACATGCTGGAGAGGATGTGGAGAAAGGGAAACCTTCCTCCATTGCTGGTGGGAATGTAAACTTGTACAAACACTTTGGAAATCAATCTGTTGCTTTCTCAGAAAATTCTACTCAGGGAATATATCTGAAAGATCTCCAACCATACAACAAGGCTCCCTAATTATTAAAGCTACACATCTAAGGGATACAATGCCCTCTTCTGGCTCATTGGGCACTTGCATACCATTGGCATACATTCACACACACACACACACACACACACACACACACACACACACACACACACACACACACAAAGCTTTCCTTAATTCCAGACTCATTTGCCCTCTGTGGTTATTTTTTTGTTTGTGGTGATGGTTGGTCAGTTGGTTGGTTGGCTGATTGGCTGGTTGGTTGGTTGGTTGGTTGGTTGGTTGGTTGGTTGGTTGGTTGGTTGGCTATTTAGTTGGCTGGCTGGTTGGTTGGCTTGGCTCTAGAGAGTTAGGCTTTTTTTTCCTGTGCACTTGAACATGTATATGGTGAATGTCATCTGTGCCATCAAGGTTGGACTCCAATATGAAAGGCTATAGCAAGATTTCTTACACTTACATCTGCTGTGTTTTTGTGGGATTGACTTTTGTGACTGTTCTGCTTGGTGGATTTTAAGTCATCCTTTAATACTCTGCTCACATGTTACAGATTCTGAAGGCTTTTCTAAGTTCTTTGGGGACGCCTGTTCTTCACTTAACTCTTCATAGTCATGTTTGAGTTCATACAGTGTGTATCATATGATAATTTAACCATTGAATTATTCAATAAAAATTACAAATTCCTTGTGGGCCAGGACAATGAACTCATACCCTGAACTCAGGGTTCTTTCTTGACAAGGCAAAGTCTAGTACTGACCTTATTTCAAGACTTCAGGAAGTGTCTGAGTGGAATTCTTCCACAGGGCTCATGGAATTCCAGAAGGCATCTGTGAGCCATGGCTGAGACTAGGAAATGAATCACAGAGATGTCTCTGTTATTTTGTTTAAGAAACATCCTTCCACGAACCTCCCTGGAATTCGGTGGAAAATGACATCAATTTCCTCACTGCAGTTGTAGACTAAATTGTTATTACCAAATGGTCTGACCCAGAACACTCTAAATTTCATTTCCAGACTGTGAAATATTACAAACTCTTGACTCCTTTCACCATTACGATGTCAGGTTTCATTTTGTTTTCTTCAAAATTTGAACCTATTCCAAAAATTCTTTAGTAAGTTTGTGTATCAAAGTACAAATTCTACTGTACAATGTGCCTTGCATTTCTTCCTGCTGTTAATATGATACATACATACATACATATTTGTGGTGAATTCTTCTGGAACATTATTATTTGTAGTTACCATGAAGAACTATAAATATGTGTGATGTAAATCTGATATCATTTTATAAATCTTATATAATGGTTCTGGATGCTTAGAAAGCACCATTCAGTTAGTAGGTAACCCTAATTGTTTGCCTAAAATGAAGGAGGTTCTCTAAATACAGAATTTTTTATCTTAAAACCATGAAATTTATAGTTGGAGAGTTGGCTCAGTGATTAAGAGCATGCTGACAGAACACTCAATTTTTAGCACTTACACAGTGGCTTAGCACCTGTAACTCCAGCTCCAGGGGATACAACGCCCTCTTCTGACTTCTGTGGATTCCAGACACACATGTGGTACACATAAAAACATGCAGGTAAAACATTCATACAAGTAACTACTCCTAAAAGAGCTGTTTTTTAAAAAAAACATGAGATCGGGGATCCAAGATGGCTGCCACGAGAGAACACTGTGTCTGAGGAGTAGGAGAGCAGAAACAACGCAGCGACCAGGAGACTGAACTCTGGGACCTAAAACGCCAGCATTGTGAGTGCCAGGTGAGCGGAACTCCTACGGTGAGAAAATCAAGTGGGAAAACCCTAGGGACACGCAGTTATTACCTGGAGAAATTTCCCTG
>JAQQSO010001276.1:0-16048 GCA_028658305.1 Pachyuromys duprasi
AGAGACAGAGAAAGAGAGACAGAGAGAGACAGACAGAGAGAGTGACACACAGAGAGATACAGAGAGAGACACAGAGAGAGATAGAAAAGAGAGAGTGACAGAGAGAGACAGGGAGACAGAGACACAGACAGAGAGACAGAGAAAGAGATAAAGAGACAGAGAGAGAAAGAAAGACAGAGAGAGACAGATAGACAGAGCGTGAGACAGACAGAGGGAGACAGACAGAAAAAGAGAGGGACAGAGAGAGACAGAAAAAAGGAGACAGAGAGAGACAGGGAGACAGACAGAGACAGAGAGCAAGGGACAGAGACAGAGAGAGACAGAGAGACAGAGACACACAGAGAGAGAAAGAGACAGTGAGATAGAGAGAGAGACAGAGAGACACACAGAGAGAGACAGACAGAGAGACACAGAGACAGAGAGAGAAAGAGAGAGAGACAAAGAGAGACACTCAGAGAGATATACAGAAAAAGAGAGACAGAGAAAGAAAGACCGAGAGAGAAAGAGACACAGAGAGAGACAGAGAGACAGAGAGAGAGACAGTGAGACAGAGAGAGACAGAGAGTCATAGAGAGAGAGACAGAGAGACTCAGAGATAGAGAGACAGAGAGAGACAGTGAGAGAGACAGAGAGGGAGACTGAGAGAGAGACAAAGAGAGACACACAGAGAGAGATACAGAGAAAGAGATACAGAGAAAGAAAGAGAGAGAAAGACAGACAGAAAGAGAGAGATAGAGAGAAAGAGAGGGACAGAGAGAGACCGGGAAAGAGAGACAGAGAGATTGATACAGAGAGACAGAGAGAGACAGAGAGACAGAGAGAGACAGAAAGAGAGACAGAGAGACAGAGAGACACACAGAGAGAGACAGTGAGAGAAACACAGAGAGAGACAGAGAGAGAGTCACAGAGAGACACAGAGAGAGAGAGATACAGAAAAAGAGATACAGAGAAAGAAAGACAGAGAGAGACACAGAGAGAAAGAGTGATAGAGAGAGAAAGACAGACCGAGAGAGAGAGATATATAGAGAGAGACAGAGACAGAGAGGGAAGAGAGAGACAGAGAAAGAGAGACAGAGAGAGACAGAGGGAGAGATATTGCGAGACAGAGAGATAGAGAGACAGAGAGAGAGACAGAGAGACCAAGAGAGAGAGAGAGAGAAAGAGAGAGAGAAAGAGAGACACACAGAGAGATATATAGAGAAAGAGAGAAAGAGAAAGAAAGACAGAGAGAGAAAGAGAGACAGAGCGAGACAGAGAGACAGAGAGAGTCAGAGAGAGAGACAAAGAGAGACACATTGAGATAGATACAGAAAAAGAGATACAGAGAAAGAAAGACAGAGAGAGACAGAGAGAGAAAGAGTGATAGAGAGAGGAAGACAGACCGAGAGAGAGAGAGAGACAGAGACAGAGACAGAGAGGGAAGAGAGAGACGGAGAAAGACAGACAGAGAGAGACAGAGGGAGAGTGAAAGAGAGACAGAGACAGAGAGACAGAGAGACACAGAGAGAGAGAGAGAGAAAGAGAGACAAAAAGAGACACACAGAGAGATATACAGAGAAAGAGAGACAGAGAAAGAAAGACAGAGAGAGACAGAGAGAAAAAGAGAGACAGAGAGAGACAGAGAGACAGAGAGAGAGAGAGTCAGAGACAAAGAGGGACAGAGAGAGACAAAGAAAGTGGGACAGAGAGAGAGATAGAGAGACAGAGAGAGAGACAGAGAGCGAGGGACAGAGACAGACAAAGAAAGAGGGACAGAGAGAGAGATAGAGAGACAGAGAGAGAGACAGAGAGCGAGGGACAGAGACAGAGATAGACAGAAAGACAGACAGAGAGACAGAGAGACAGAGAGACACTGAGACACATAGACAGAGAGATACACAGAGAGAGACAGTGAGAGAGACAGAGAGAGACAGAGAGAGAGACAAAGAGAGACACAGAGAGATAGATACAGAGAAAGAGATACAGACAAAGAAAGACAGAGAGAGACACAGAGAGAAAGAGTGATAGAGAGAGAAAGAGAGACAGAGAGAGAGACAGAGACAGAGACAGAGAGGGACAGAGAGAGAAAGAGAAAGAGAGACAGAGAGAGACAGAGGGATAGAGACAGAGAGAGACAGACTGATAGAGTGACAGACAGAGAGAGACAGAGAGAGACAGAGAGACAGAGAGAGACACAGAGATAGAGAGAGAAAAGAGAGAGTGACAGACAGAGACAGGGAGACAGAGACACAGAGAGATTGACAGAGAAAGAGATAAAGAGACACAGAGAGAAAAAGAGACATGAGAGACAAACAGACAGAGCGTGAGACAGACAGAGAGAGACAGACAGAGAAAGAGAGGGACAGAGAGAGACAGAAAAAAAGAGACAGATATAGACAGGGAGACAGAGAGAGACCGAGAACAAGGGACAGAGACAGAGAGAGACAGAAAGAGAGACAAAGAGACACAGAGAGAGACAGAGAGACAGAGAGAGAGAGATAGAGAGCCAGGGACGGATAGGGAGACAGAGAGACAGAGACAGAGACAGAGACAGAGAGAGACACAGAGAGAGACACAGAGAGAGACAGAGAGACAGAGACAGAGAGACAGAGTGAGACAGAGAGAGACAAAGAGAGACACAGAGAGAGACAGAGACACACAGACACACAGAGCGAGAAAGAGACAGTGAGATAGATAGAGAGACAGAGAGACACAGAGAGAGAGCGTGAGACAGACAGAGGGAGACAGACAGAAAAAGAGAGGGACAGAGAGAGACAGAAAAAAGAGACAGAGAGAGAGAGAGAGGGAGACAGAGAGAGACAGAGAGCGAGGGACAGACACAGAGAGAGACAGAAAGAGAGACAAAGAGACAGATAGAGAGACAGAGAGACAGAGAGAGAGACAGAGAGCCAGGGACAGATAGGGAGACAGAGAGACAGAGACAGAGAGAGACACAGAGAGAGACAGAGAGACAGAGACAGAGAGACAGAGTGAGACGGAGAGAGACAGAGAGAGAGACAGAGACACACAGATACACACAGAGAGAAAGAGACAGTGAGATAGAGATAGAGACAGAGAGACACATAGAGAGAGACAGACAGAGAGACACTGAGACAGAGAGAGAGAAAGAGAGAGACAAAGAGAGACACACAGAGAGATATACAGACAAAGAGAGACAGAGAAAGAAAGAGAGAGACAGAGAGACAGAGAGAGAGACAGAGAGACAGAGAGAGAGACACAGAGAGAGATACAGAGAAAGAAAGACAGAGAGAGACAGAGAGAGAAAGAGTGATAGAGAGAAAAAGACAGACAGACAGACAGAGAGAGAGAGAGACAGAGACAGAGACAGAGAGGGAAGAGAGAGACAGAGAAAGAGAGACAGAGAGAGACAGAAGGAGAGAGACAGAGAAATGGAGAGAGACACAGAGAGAGAGAGAGAAAAGAGAGAGAGACAGAGTGAGACAGGGAGACAGAGACACACAGAGAGAGACAGAGAAAGAGATAAAGAGACAGAGAGAGAAATGGAGACTGAGACAGACAGACAGACAGAGCGTGAGACAGAGAGAAACAGACAGACAGACAAAGAGAGGGACAGAGAGAGGCAGAAAAAAAGAGATAGAGAGAGAGACAGGGAGACAGAGAGAGACAGAGAGTGAGGGACAGAGACAGAGAGAAACAGAAAGAGAGCCAGAGAGCTAGAGAGATAGAGACAGAGAGCCAGGGACAGATAGGGAGACAGAGAGACAGAGACAGAGAGAGACAGAGAGGGACACACAGAGAGAGACAGAGAGAGAGATAGAGAGAAAGTGAGACAAAGAGAGACATAAAGAGTGAGAAACAGAGAAAGAGAGGCAGAGAAAGAAAGACAGAGACAGAGAGAGAAAGACAGACAGAGAGAGACAGACACACAGAGAGAGACAGAGAGAGAGAGAGAGAAACAGAGACCGAGAGGGACAGACAGAGACAGAGAAAGAGAGACAGGGAGAGAGACAGAGGGAGAGAGACAGAGAGAGATAGACAGAGAGAGTGACTGAGAGAGACAGAGAGAGAGACAGAGATAGAGATAGAGAGAGAGACACACAGAGAGAGACAGGAGAGAGAGACAGAGAGACAGGGAGACAGAGACACAGAGAGAGACAGACAGAGAAAGAGATAAAGAGACAGAGAGAGACAGAGAGTCACACAGAGAGAGACACAGTGAGAGACAGATAGACAGAGAAACAGAGAGAGAGACAGATAGAAAGACAGAGAGACAGAGACAGAGAGAGACAGAGAGACAGAGAGAGACAGAGAGACTGAGAGAGAGAGAGACAGAGTGATAGACAGAGAGACAGAGGGAGAGACAGAGTGAGAGACAGAGAGACAGAGAGAGAGACAGCCAGAGACAGAGAGACAGAGAGACAATGAGAGAGAGGGAGCTAGAGAGAGAGAGAGAGACAGAGAAGGACAGATACAAAGAGAGAGAGACAGAGAGACAGATAAAGAAAGAAAAACAGAGAGAGAGACAAAGAGACAGAGAGACCAAGAGAGACAGAAAGACAGAGACAGAGAGAGACAGAGAGGCAGAGAGTGAGAGACAGAGACACAGAGAGAGACAGAGACACAGAGAGAGACAGAGAAAGAGACAGTGAGACAGAGACACAGAGAGAGACAGACAGAGAGAGACAAAGACAGAGACACACAGAGAGATACAGAGAAAGAGAGACAGAGAAAGAAAGACAGAGAGAGACAGAGAGAGAAAGAGAGACAAAGAGAGAGAGACAGAGATAGAGAGGGACAGAGAGAGACAGAGAAAGAGAGACAGAGTGAGACAGATGGAGAGAGACAGAGCGAGATAGACAGAGAGAGTGACACAGGGACACACACACACAGAGACAGAGATAGAGAGACAGAGTGAGACGAGAGAAACAGAGAGAGACAGGGAGACAGAGACACAGAGAGAGAGAGAGACAGAGAGACAGAGAAAGGCAGAGAAACAGAGAGAGAGACAGAGAGACAGAGAGACAAAGACACAGATAGAGAGACAGAGAAACAGATACAAAGAGAGACATAGAGACAGAGAGACAGAGAGAAACAGAGAGACAGAGAGAGAGACAGAGTGAGAGACACAGAGAGAGACAGAGTGAAAGACATAGAGACTGAGAGAAACAGAGAGACACACAGAGAGAGACAGAGAGACAGAGAAAGACATAGAAACAGAGAGAGACAGATAGAAACAGACAGAGATACACAGAGACAGAGATAGAGAAAGATAGAGATAGAGACACAGAGAGAGAGAGAGACAGAGAAAGAGTCAGTGAGACAGAGAAAGAGAGAGTCAGAGAGACACACAGAGAGAGAAAGAGAGAGACCGAGAGAGATAGAGAGACAGATAGAGAGACAGAGGGAGAAACAGAGAGAGAGAGTCAGAGAGATAGAGACAGACAGAGAGAGAGACAGGAGAGAGACAGAGAGAGAGAATGAGAGAGAGACAGAGACAGAGAGAGACACAGAGACAGTGAGAGAGATAGAGAAAGAGTCAGAGAGACAGAGAGAGAAACAGAGAGAGAGACAGAGACACAGAGAGAGACAGAGAAAGAGACAGTTAGACACACACAGAGAGACAGGGAGACACACAGAGAGAGACACAGAGAGAGACAGAGAGAGACACAGAGAAAGAGAGAGAGAAAGAGTCAGTGGACAGAGAAAGAGAGAGACAGAGAGAGACAGAGAGAGAGAACGAGAGAGAGTCAGAGACAGAGAGAGACAAAGAGACAGTGAGGGAGACAGAGAAAGAGTCAGAGAGACAGAGAAAGAAACACAGAGAGAGACAGATAGCGAGAAAGAGTGAGAGACAGAGAGAGACAGAGAGACAGAGAGAGAGAGAGGCAGAGAGCGAAGGACAGAGACAGACAGAAAGTGAGACAGAGAAACAGAGAGAGAGACAAAGAGACAGATAGAGAGACAGAGAAAAAAGACAGAGATACAGAGACACAGAGAGACGGAAAGAGACAGAGAGACAGAGAGAGAGACAGAGAGACACAGAGACAGAGACAGTGAGAGAGACAGAGAGAGACAAAGAGAGAGTTACAGAGAAAATGATACAGAGAAAGAAAGACAGAGAGAGACAGAGAGAGAAAGAGTGATATAGAGAGACAGACAGACAGACAGAGAAAGAGAGACAGAGAGCGAGAGACAGAGAGAGACAGAGAGAGAGACCGAGAGAGACACAGAGAGGGAGACAGTGAGAGAGACAAAGAGAGAGACACACACAGAGAGAGAGACAAAGAGAGACATAGAGAGAGAGAGAAACAGAGAAAGAGAGGCAGAGAAAGAAAGACAGAGAGAGACAGAGAGAGAAAGACAGGCAGAGAGAGACAGACACAGAGAGAGAGACAGAGAAAGAGAGAGAGAGACAGAGACAGAGAGGGACAGAGAGAGACAGAGAAAGAGAGACAGAGAGAGAGACAGAGGGAGAAAGACAGAGAGAGATAGACAGAGAGAGTGACAGAGAGAGACAGAGAGAGAGAGAGACAGAGATAGAGAGAGAGAGTGACACACACAGAGAGAGACAAGAGAGAAAGACAGAGAGAGACAGGGAGACAGAGACACAGAGAGAGAGAGAAAGAGAAAGAGACAAAGAGACAGAGAGAGATAGAGAGACACACAGAGAGAGACAGAGAGAGAGGCAGAGAGACAGAGAAAGACAGAGGAACATAGAGAGAGACGGAGAGTGATAGAAAGACAGAGAGACAAAGACAGAGAGTGACATAGAGACAGAGAGACAGAGAGAGACAGAGAGACAGAGTTATAGACAGCGAGCCAGACAGAGACAGAGTGAGAGAAAGAGAGACAGAGAGAGAAACAGAGAGAGACAGAGAGAGACAATGAAAGAGAGACAGAGGGAGACACAGACACACACACACACACAGAGAAACAGAGAAGGACAGATAGAAAGAGATAGAGACAGAGAGACAGAGAAAGAGAGAAAAACACAGAGAGAGACACAGAGAGAGAGAAATAGACAAAGAGACAGAGGGAGACAGACAGAGCGACACAGATACAGAGAGAGAGAAAGAGAAAGAGACACACAGAGAGACAGAGACACAGAGAGAGAGACAGAGAAAGAGTCAGTGAGACAGAGAAAGAGAGACACAAAGAGAGAGAGACACAGAGAGAGACAGAGAGGCAGAGAGAGAGACAGAGAAACAGAGAGAGACAGAGACACATAGAGAGACAGAGAAAGAGACAGTGAGACAGAGACACACAGAGAGAGACAGACAGAGAGGTACAGATACAGTGAGAGAGAAAGAGAGAGACACACAGAGAGAGACAGTGAGAGATACACACAGAGAGAGACAAAGAGAGAGACACACAGAGAGATACAGAGAAATAGAGAGAGAGAAAGAAAGACAGAGAGAGACAGCGAGAGAAAGAGAGACAGTGAGAGAGAGACAGAGACAGGGAGGGACAGAGAGAGACAGAGAAAGAGAGACAGAGAGAGACAGATGGAGAGAGACAGAGAGATAGACAGAGAGAGAGACACACAGAGAGAGAAAGAGATAGAGAGACAGAGTGAAGACAAGAGAGAGACAGAGAGAGACAGGGACACAGAGACAAACAGACAGAAACAGAAAAAGAGACAAATAGACAGAGAGACAGAGAGAGAGAGAGACAGAGAGACAGAGAAAGGCAGAGAAACAGAGAGAGAGACAGAGAGACAAAGACACAGAGAGAGACAGAGAGAACGAGAGAGAGACAGAGAAAGAGTCAGTGAGACAGAGAAAGAAAGACACAGAGAGACACACACAGAGAGAAAGAGAGAGAGAGAGAGAGAGATAGAGTCAGAGAGAGAGAGACAGACAGAGAGAGAGACAGGAAAAGAGACACAGAGAGAGAATGAGAGAAAGACAGAGAAAGAGAGAGACAGAGAGACAGAGAGAGAAACACAGAGAGAGACAGAGACACAGATAGAGCGACAGAGAAAGAGACAGATAGAGAGAGCGAGACAGAGAGACACACAGAGAGAGACAGAAACAGAGAGAGAGAAAGAGAGAGAAAGAGAGAGGGCAGAGATACAGAGAGCGAGAGAGAGAGTCAGTGAGACAGATTAAGAGAGAGACAGAGTGACACACAGAGAGAGACAGAGAGAGACACAGAGACAGAGAGAGAGACAGAGACAGAGAGAGACAGAGAGAGAGTCAGAGAGATAGAGACAGACAGAAAGAGAGACAGAAAGAGAGACAGCGAGAGGCAGAGAGAGAGGACGAGATAGAGACAGACACACAGAGAGACAGAGAGACAGTGAGAGAGACAGAGAAAGAGTCAGAGAGACAGAGAGAGAAACAGAGGGAGACAGAGAGAGAGAACAAGTGAGAGACAGAGACAGAGAGAGACAGAGAGTGAGGGACAGAGCCAGAGAGACAAAAAGAGAGACACAGGGACAGCGAGAGACAGAGAGAGACAATGAAAGAGAGACAGAGAGAGACAGAGAGAGAGAGACAGTGAGAGAGACATAGAAAGACAGAGAGAAATAGAGAGAGACAGAGAGACAGAAAAAGACAGAGAAACAGAGAGACAGAGAGAGACAAAGAGACAGAGAAACAGGGAGAGACAGAGAGACAGAGAGAGAGAGACAGAGAAAGAGTCAGTGAGACAGAGAAAGAAAGACACAGAGAGACACACAGAGAGAGACAGAGAGAGATAGAGTCAGAGAGAGAGAGACAGACAGAGAGAGAGACAGGAAAAAAGATACAGAGAGAGAATGAGAGAGAGACAGAGAAAGAGAGAGACAGAGACACACAGAGAGAAACACAGAGAGAGACAGAGAGACAGAGACACAGATAGAGAGACAGAGAAAGAGACAGTTACACAGAGATAGCAAGACAGAGAGACACCCAGAGAGAGAGAGAGAGACAGAGACAGAGAGAGAGAGAGAGTCAGAGAGAGAGAACGAGAGAGACAGAGAGAGGGCAGAGATACAGAGAGCGAGAGAGAGAATGAGTCAGTGAGACAGATTAAGAGAGAGACAGAGAGACACACAGAGAGAGACAGAGAGAGACAGAGAGAGAGTCAGAGAGATAGAGACAGACTGAAAGAGAGACAGAAAGAGAGACAGCGAGAGGCAGAGAGAGAGAACGAGATAGAGACAGACACAGAGAGAGACAGAGAGACAGAGAAAGAGTCAGAGAGACAGAGAGAGAAACAGAGGGAGACAGAGAGAGAGAAAGAGTGAGAGACAGAGACAGAGAGAGACAGAGAGTGAGGGACAGAGACAGAGAGACAAAAAGAGAGACACAGAGACAGAGAGAGACAATGAAGCAGAGACAGAGAGAGAGAGACAGTGAGAGAGACATAGAAAGACAGAGAGAAATAGAGAGAGACAGAGAGACAGAGAAAGACAGAGAAACAGAGAGAGACACTGAGAGAAAGAGACAGAGAGATAGAGACAGAGAGAGACAGAGAGAGACAGCGAGACAGAGAGCGAGACAGAAAGAAAAAGAGAGAGACAGAGACACACAGAGAGAGAGACAGAGAGAGACAGAGAGATAGACAGAGAGTGACAGAGAGAGACAGAGAGAGACAGAGAGAGATAGAGAGAGAGACACACAGAGAGAGACAAGAGAAAGACAGAGAGAGACAGGGAGACAGAGACACAGAGAGAGAGACAGAGAAAGAGACAAAGAGACAGAGAGAGATAGAGAGACACACAGAGAGAGACAGAGTGAGAGACAGAGAGACAGAGAGAGAGTCAGAGTGAGACAGAGAGAGACAATGAGAGACAGACAGAGACAGAGAGAGAGAGACAGAGACAGAGACAGAGAAGGACAGATAGAAAGAGACAGAGACAGAGAGACAGAGAAAGAGAGAAAACACACAGAGAGACAAAGAGACAGAGAGAGAAAGAGACAGAGACAGAGACAGACAGAGAGACACAGATACATAGAGAGAGAAAGAGAGAGACACACAGAGAGAGACAGAGACACTCAGAGAGAGACAGAGAGAAAGAGAGAGACAGCGAGAGTCAGTGAGACAGAGAGAGGGAGACAGAAAGAGACAGAGAGCGAGACAGAGAGAAACAGAGAGGAAGACACAGAGAGAGACAGAGATAGAGACACACACACAGAGAAACAGAGAGAGAGAGAGTCAGAGAGAGACAGAGACAGAGAGAGACAGAAAGAATGTGAGAGAGACAGAAAAAGAGTCAGAGGGACAGAGATAGAAACAGGGAGAGAGAGAGAGAGAAAGAGAGACAGAGAGAGACAGACAGACAGAGAGAAAAAGAGAGAGAGACAGAGAGAGTCAAGGAAAGAGACAGACACACAGAGAGAGACAGAAATAGAGACAAGGTGAGAGACACAGAGAGAAACAGAGAGAGAGATAGAGAGAGACAGAGACACAGAGCGAATCAGAGAGAGAGAGAGAGAGAGAGAGAGAGTCAGAGAAAGAGACAGATACACAGAGAGTGACAGAAAGAGAGACAGAGAGAGAAACCGAGAGAGAGGCAAAGACAGAAACAGAGAGACAGTGAGAGAGACAGAGAAAGAGTCAGAGAGACAGAGAGAGAGACAGAGAGAGACAGAGAGAGAGAGACAGAGAGAGAGACAGAGAGAGACACAGAGAGAGAAATACACAGAGAGAGACAGAGACAGAGAGAAAGAGACAGAAAGAGAAACACAGAGAGAGACAGAGAGACAAAGAGACAGAGAGATACAGCGAGGGACAGAGAGACAGAGAGAGAGACAAAAAGACAGAGAGAGAGACAGAGACACACACACAGAGACACAGAGAGAGACAGAGACAGGGACAGAGAGAGAGACAGAGAGACAGAGAGAGACAGAGAGACTGAGCTAGAGACAGACAGACAGAGAGACAGAGACAGAGAGAGATGCAGAGACACAGAGAGAGACAGAAAGAGAAACAGAGAGGGAGACAAAGAGGGACAGAAAGAGAGACAGAGACATTGAGAGAGACAGTGAAATAGTCAGTGAGACACAGAAAGAGAGAGACAGAGAGACACAGAAAGAGAAACAGAGAGAGACAGACAGACAGAGAGGGAGTCAGAGAGATAGAGACAGACAGAGATAGAGAAAGAGAGACAGAGAGATAGTGAGAGTGAGAATGAGAGAGAGAAAAAGACAGACAGAGAGACAGTGAGAGAGACAGAGAAAGCATCAGAGAGACACAGAGAGAAACAGACAAAGAGAGAGAGACAGAGAGAAAAAGTGTGAGAGACAGAGAGAGACAGAGAGACAGAGAGGGAAACAGAGAGAGAGACAGAGAGAGACAGAAAGAGAGACAGAGATACAAAGAGAGAGACAGAGAGACAGAGAGAAAGAGTGAGCCAGTGAGAGAAAGAGAGACAGAGAGACAGAGAGAGAGAGACAAATAGAGAGATACAGAGAGAGGGTCAGAGAGAGACAGACAGAGAGAGAGACAGAAATAGAATATCACAGAGAGTCAGAGAGAGACCGAGAGAGAGAGACAGAGACAGAGAGAAACAGAAAGACTGTGAGAGAGACAGAAAAAGAGTCAGAGGGACAGAGATAGAAACACAGAGAGAGAGACATAGAGAGAAAGAGAGAAAGATAGAGACAGCCAGACACACAGAATGAGAGACCGAGAGAGAGAGAGAGACAGTGTGAGAGTCAGAGAAAGAGAGAGACAGAGAGAGAGACCGAGAGAGACAGAGAGAGAGACAGGGAGAGAGTCAAAGAGGGATAGAGAGAGACAGACAGAGAGAGGCACACAGAGATAAACAGAGAGAGAGTCAGAGAAAGAGACTGACAGAGAGAGACAAAAAGAGAGACAGGGAGAGAGAGATGGAGAGAGTGACAGAGACAGAGACAGAGTGACAGTGAGAGAGTCAGAGAAAGAGTCAGAGAGACAGAGAGAGAAACAGAGAGAGCAACAGAGAGAGACAGAGAGACAGACAGAGAGAGACAGAGACAGAGACAGAGAGAGAGACAGAAAGAGAAACAGAGGGAGAGACAGAGTGAGACAGAGAGAGATACACAGAGAGCGACAGAAAGAGAAATGGAGAGGGACAGAGAGAGAGACAAACACACACAGAGACACAGAGAGAGAGAGAGAGACAGATAGACAGAGACAGAGAGAGACACAGAGAAAGACACAGAGAGAGACAGTGAGAGAGACAGAGAGACAGACAGAGATACAGAGTGAGACAGAGGGACACAGAGAGAGAGAGAGAGAAGGAGAGAGAGACAGTGAGACAGACAGAGACAGAGAGAGACACACAGAGAAAGATACAGAGATAGAGAAAGATAGAGAGACAGAGAGATTGAGAGAGAGAGACAGACACACACAGAGAGAGAAATGCAGATAGAGAGAGAGACACACAGAGAGAGAGACAGTGAGAGAGAAAGAGACACAGAGAAAGAGACACAGAGACAGAGAGAGACAAAGAGAGACAGAGAGAGAAAGACAGAGAGAAAGAGAGAGACAGAGAGACAGAGAGACTGAGAGAGTGACAGAGAGACAGAGAGACAAACAGAGAAAGAGACAGTGAGACAGAGAGGCTGAGAGAGAGAGAGAGACAGAGACAGACAGAGACAGAGAGACCGAGAGACAGAGAGAGACAGACAGACAGAGAGAGAGAGTGAGAGACAGAGAGACAGAGAGAGACAGAGAGTCAGAGCGAGACAGACAGAGAGAGAGAAAGAAAGAGAATCACATAGAGAGGCAGAGAGAGAACGAGAGAGAGACAGAGAAAGAGACAGAGGGACAGAGAGAAAAACAGAAAGAGAGAGAGAGAGAGACAGAGAGAGAAAGAGAGACAGAGGGAGACAGAGAGACACAGAGAGAGAGAGAGACAGGGAGAGAGTCAGAGAAAGAGACAGACACAGAGAGAGAGCCAGAAATAGAGACACAGAGAGAGACACACAGAGAGAAACACAGAGAGAGACAGAGAGACAGAGACACAGAGAGAGGCAGAGAGACATAGGCAGAGAAAGAGACAGACACACAGAGAGAGACAGAAAGAGAGACAGAGAGAGAAACCTAGAGAGAGGCAGAGACAGAGAGAGAGAGTGAGAGAGACAGAGAAAGAGTCAGAGAGACAGAGAGAGAAACCTAGAGAGAGGCAGAGACAGAGAGAGAGTGAGAGAGACAGAGAAAGAGTCAGAGAGACAGAGAGAGAAACAGAGAGAGACAGAGAGAATGACACAGGGAGACAGAACGAGAAACACACAGAGAGACAGAGACAGAGAGAGAGAGAGAGACAGACAGAAAGAGAAACACAGACACAGAGAGAGAGAGAGATAAAGATACAGAGAGATACAGCGAGAGACAGAGAGGCAGAGAGAAAGACAGAAAGATAGAGAGACAGAGAGACACACACACACGCAGAGACAGAGAGAGATAGAGACAGAGACAGAGACAGAGACACAGAGAGAGAGACAGAGAGATACAGAGACAGAGAGAGAGAGAGAGAAAGAGAAACAGAGAGGAGACAGAGAGATAGACAGAGAGAGACAGAGACATTGAGAGAGACAGAGAAAGAGTCAGTGAGACAGAGAAAGTGAGAGACAGAGAGACACACAGAGAGAGACAGAGAGAGACACAGACAGAGAGGGAGTCAGAGAGATAGAGACAGACAGAGAGAGAGAAAGAAAGAGAGACAGATAGAGACAGTGAGAGAGAAAACGAGAGAGAGACAGAGACAGAGGGAGACAGTGAGAGAGACAGCAAAAGAGGCAGAGAGACAGAGAGAGAAAGAGTGAGAGACAGAGAGACAGAGAGAGAAACAGAGACAGAGAGAGACAGAAAGAGAGACAGAGAGACAAAGTAGAGACAGAGAGACAGAGAGAAAAAGTGAGACAGCGAGAGACAGAGAGAGATACAGAGAGAGAGACACACAGAGAGAGACAGAGAGAGACAGAGAGAGAGTTAGAGAGAGTCAGACACAGAGAGAGAGAGACAGAGAGAGAATATCAGAGAGAGACAGAGAGAGACCGAGAGAGAGACAGAGACAGAGAGAGACAGAAAGACTGTGAGAGAGACAGAAAAAGAGTCAGAGGGACAGAGATAGAAACAGAGAGAGAGACAGATAGAGACAGACAGACACAGAGAGAGAGACAGAGAGAGAGAGAGACCGACAGAGACAGAGTGAGAGACAGAGAGAAACCCAGAGAGAGATAGAGACAGACAGACAGACAGAGAGATACAGAGACAGAGAGAGAGTCAGAGAAAGAGACTGACAGAGAGAGACAAAAAGAGAGATAGGGAGAGACAGATGTAGAGAGACAGAGAGACAGTGAGAGAGACAGAGAAAGAGTCAGAGAGACAGAGAGAGAAACAGAGAGAGCAACAGAGAGAGAGACAGATAGAGAGACAGAGAGAGACAGAGAGAGACAAAGAGAGAGAAAAAGAGAAACAGAGAGAGATACAGAGAGACAGAGAGAGAGGCAGAGATCGAAGGACAGAGTGAGACAGAGAGAGATACAGAGAGAGTGATAGAAAGAGACATAGAGAAGGACAGAGAGAGAGACACACACAGAGAGACAGAGAGAGAGACAGAGACACACAGAGAGAGACAGAGATAAAGAGTGAGACAGAGGGACAGAGAGAGAGACAGAGAGAGACAGAGAGAGACACACAGAGAAAGGTACAGTGTAGAGAAAGATAGAGAGACAGAGAGACAGAGAGATTGAGAGATAGACAGACACACAGAGGGAGAAATACATAGAGAGAGAGACAGTGAGAGAGAAAGAGACATAGAGAAAGAGACACAGAGACAGAGAGAGAGACAGAGAGAGACAGAGAGAGACAATGAGAGACAGAGAGAGAAAGACAGAGAGAAAGAGAGAGAGAGACAGAGAGACTGAGAGAGAGACAGAGAGACAGAGAAAGAAACAGTGAGACAGAGAGAGAGACAGAGAGACTGAGAGAGAGACAGAGAGACAAACAGAGAAAGAAACAGTGAGAAAGAGAGAGAGACAAAGAGACTGAGAGAGAGAGAGAGACTGAGACAGACAGAGACAGAGAGACAGAGATACAGAGAGAGAGAGACAGAGTGAGAGACAGAGCGTCAGAGAGATACAGAGAGAGAGAGAAAGAGAGAGAGACAGAGAGACAGAGAGAGACACAGAGAGAAAGAGAGACAGAGAGAGAGACAGAGAGAGACAGAGAGATAGAGACGTGTAGAGAGTCGGAGAGAGATAGACAGAGAGAGACAGAAAGGGAGACACAGAGAGAGACAGAGAGAGATAGAGACAGACAGACAGATAGAGAGAGACAGAGACAGAAAGAGAGACACACAGAGAGAGACCTAGAGAGAGACAGAGACAGAGAGTGACAATGAGACAGTGAGAGAGACAGAGAAAGAGTCAGAGAGACACAGAGAGAAACATAGAGAGACAGAGAAAGTGACAGAGAGACGGAGGGAGAGACAGAGAGAAAGAGACAGAGAGAGATAGAGAGACAGAGAGACAGACAAAGACAGAGAAACAGAGAGGGAGATAGACAAAGAGACAGAGAGAGACTGAGAGACAGATAGAGAGACAGAGAGACAAACACAGAGAGAGACAGAGAGACAGAGATGCAGAGAGAGAGACTGAGAGAGAGACAGAGAGAGACAGACAGAGTAAAACAGAGAGAAACAGAGAAAGAGACTGAGAGACAGAGAGAGTGTCAGAGACAGAGAGAGACAGAGAGACAGAGAGAAACAGAGAGAGACAGAGAGATAGAGAGAGAGACAGAGTGAGAGACAGAAGACAGAGAGAGACAGAGAGAGATACAGAGAAAGACAGAGAGATAGAGAAAGATAGAGAGACAGAGAGACAGAGAAAGAGAGAGAGAGACAGAGAGATTAAGAGAGAGACAGAGACACAGAGAGAGAAATACAGAGAGAGAGAGACAGTGAGAGAAACAGAGAAAGAGACCCAGAGAAAGAGACACAGAGTTTAGAAAGTACGGGACGCCCAATGCTACACAGAGAAGCCCAGCCTCAGGGAAAAAAAGATTTTTTTTTTCAAAAGAAGCAGAAACTTAGGGAATCCTGGAAATGAAAATTTTAAAGACTTCAGCAAGGAACTACAGCGGAAAGGTTCACACCGAATACAGAGCTCAA